>VXBA01005702.1:73889-110610 GCA_013399895.1 Serilophus lunatus | reverse complement strand
CAGGGCTGGCTTGGCTTGTCCGAGCCAGCTCCGGCCCCGAGCTGCTCCTCCCGCTGGGAGAGGATTTTATCCTGGAGGAGCAGCGTTAGGCTGGCCCTTCACAGACGGGCTGTCATTAGTTTGCAGAAGGAGCATTAGGGAAACCTCCAGGGAAGGGGAAGCCAGAGCTGTGCTCAGGTTGGCTCTTCGAAAGGCCACCTCATCTCACTTGGTTTGGTTTATCTCGGTGACTCGGAAACGGATGAACAATAGTCTGTGTTTTTTTTAATTTGAATGAGGTCATAAGTGGAATTGTGCCAACTGGAGCAAAGGCAACGCTTTCTTTACATTAGCTGGCTGGACCATCTTTCCTCAAAGTGGAAATCATGACTCTTTACGATTATTAGTCCCTGTTTGTGTGTGCAGAAGGGTTTGTTTAGTGTTTGAAATGAATCTTTTAACCCAGACTAGTTCTGTTTATATGTGCATTGTGACACTGTCAGATTTTATGTTGCAAAATTTCCTCAGCTCAGAGGAAAGTTACGTTATTTTAGCTTTGAGATGGTTGTTCTTTTTTCAAAATATTTATATTGCAAAGCATGTGTTCCCAAATCAGTGTACTGTGGCAGTCACAGTTCACTTCTCATGTATACTGATTTGGCAGTGATCAAACCACATAGATGTCTTTAGACCTACTCATTTATTCTGGAGAAGGACAAGATCTCCAGAGGCTATACAAACAAGTCTGATTTAAGATTTGTTTTCTACAAATGTTTCAGCTGCCGTGTACTGTGTGTACATAATTTATATGGCATCTCTTAATCTTTGAAGCCATAGTTTATGTTACTGATTGTACAAATCATCTGGGATGCCACTGTAATCAAATTCTGGATGTTTTTGTCATGGTAAAAGAAAAATTATGACACTGGAAGTGTGATGCTCAGCTACAGAGCACTGACCTCCCATGCTCCAGCTAAGAAGTAGCTGAATTTGCTTGTAGATGATGAGAGTGTTACCTTTTCTACATGGACTGCTGAATGTCAATACACTCAGTGAGCGAGTGAGTTGTTCCTGCACGTCAAGTGATACTCTGGGGTGATGGTTGTGCTGACTTCCAGCATCCTGTCCATGGCAAAACTCTGTAGTGTATTTTTGGATTGACACCATTGTATTGGTGGGATTTGGGGTTGCTGCTTGATCATCCTTCTGAGGGAATGGTCCACATAGTTGGCACCTAGAAAAAAGTGCAGACAGATACAAATCTCTCTGTGCTGCCAGCAGGAGGGATGTAATCCAGCTCTGCTCCAAAACATGCATATATCTGTGTTATGATAAGCGAGTGTATTAGTTAGGACATGGTAAGGTGGCTTCCAGATGGGAACTGGCTTAGGTTCATCTGGCCCAGGGAACAAACTCAATTTTAATCTGCTCGTGCCTATGGTGACACTCAGAGGAGAGAGTGAGAGTTACGGATTTTAGCCAAAATCCACCACAACCTGTCATCTTAGGCAGCCTACAGGGACACAAAGATCTCATCACAGATGTGGACCTTCTCAGGCAGCAGGATGTGACAAATAACCAGCACAGCATGTAAAGACATTAGATGGTACAAGCTTGGAGCTGGAGGGAAGTTTGTTGGCTCTATCATGATGCAGTATCACTCAGCTGGGGATGTCCTCACTTTAAAATGAGGAAGGGTTTGTGATATTATTCTCCAGGTCAACATTGATATTGTCTTGATATTGACTTGGTATTGATTGATATTGACTTGTCCCCAAAGAAGATCCTGCTTTCACTTATTTAGTAGATGAAGAGACCAAAATGAGTGCTTTGGTCTGGTTTTAAAGGTAGTTTTCTGGACAAATTATTGAAGGGTCATTTTCTTCATACACCACAGAGTTGATACAGAGTCATAGACATCCTACCAAAGGTCTTCTGACCTGTTGGTCACAGGCTCCATCACTCCCAAGTTCCACAGCACATGGATCAATGTATTCTTCAGACATGTCCTTTGTGGGTTTGTCTCGTCCTGCCTCTGTCATGGGGACCACAGAAATGTCCAGTCTGCCACAATCTTCTGGCCTAACTCAGGCTTCACAAAGGAGAGCCATAGTTCAGCCTCAGGAGACTCAACAGCTTTGTATTTAGGACAGGAAAACAGCCATTTATTTGTGAGTAAACATTATGAGCATATAACCCTGTAGCTCGAGAGGGGGATTTGGTTATATTTCAGCTATTGAAACAGAGCAGCCTACATCCCATTTTACATCCCACCCTCTGGTTGGGACTGATCATGTCTCCAAACATGGAAGTGGCAGGTGAAGGCTTTGTGATAGACAGCATGCCTGTGTTCCCTGGGCCAGGTGCTGTTATTTCCTTGTGCTTCACAATGAGTGTAACTGCAATAAGAGCCTTTTTAAATGTAAAAAGAGCTTTTTATTTTCCTGTCTTATGTTATTCCCATGTAGGAAAATCTGTAACTGTCCTCCATGCAGTGCAGGAGGAGACTTGGGGGAAGATCTGTGTACGTGTTTTGGGAGCCATGAGTGGCACGAGTTAAGCTGCTGAAGAGTGATCATCCAACTGGGGAGAAAGGAAAACCAAACAAAAACCCCAAACAAAAAACCACCAACCAAAAACCCTGAATCGAACAGACAAACAGGATTCTTTATTCTTGTGGTACTTAGCTACTGGTCTGTGTGTGTGTGTATACCCATTTTCCTGACTTTAATAACTTTGGAATACACTGATCCATTTCTCCCATCCCACGTTGTCATGGGATAGTGTCCTCAAGGATGAGGTCCTATAGATTTCCTAAAAATTGGCAGTCAGGCATCAGAGGTGCTGTTAGTGCTCCTCTTGAAGAAAAGGTTGATATGTCCTTTCCTCCTCTCCTCCTTCCCATTTATTAGCTATCAGAGAACCCACATGATGCCAGGGCAGGGGGATGGGGAAGCAGAATGAAGGGGAAAAAGTCGTTAGAAACCAGGCTTCATTAATTCAGCTGCTCGGGGAACAGCGTGTTTGAAAAGGTCGGGATGTTTCATTTGACCTAAACAAAATGCCTGGACATTCTTCAGTTCAAATGTTTCATTCCTGCCTATTGAACCAAATCAAAACACTGGGCTTTGGTGGAGCACTGTAATGAAGGGCTTGAGAGGGAGCAGCGGTAGCTTATTCCAGCAGCATTTGTCTGCCCCAGTGTTGGGAGAGGTTGGTGTTCTTTTTCCAAATGTGCAGTGCTAATCAGCTCCAAAGGATTTATGAATTAAGATGGATTTCACCCCAGGTATCAGAAATCAATAAAGACCACAACATAGCTGCTGTCTGAAAGGGGTGTTTGTCCTCCTGCCGTAATTGGCTGTGAAGGAGAAAAATAATGGTGAAAATATTTTAATCATAAGATGATCTGGGTTAGAAGACTATCTAGTTCAACCCCCGGACTCAAGTCCTCCCTTCCTGTTCCTGTGTGTCAGTGAACAATGAACCACATTAGCCAGTGGGGTTTGCTGACAAACCTTTTGACCCCTCCACACCATTGCCTGGAAGTTAATCCAGCCCCTTAAGAGAAGACGAGTCACCAAAATCGATGCCCTGCTTTGGACATGGTATGTTTGAACTCAGAGCCTCCTCTCTCCCAGGAGAATTTTCCGAGTAATCCATTATGAATTTTTGTGGAAAGCTACGTGTCCCTTTCTGTAGCACTCATTACACAGCAAAATGGCACCAAAAATAAAATAAAAAAAAAAATAAAAAAAGGAAAGAGAGGGAGAACCTACAGGGCTGATGTCCCAGGGTGAACTATTCAAGTACTTAATGACCGATGGAGATGGGATTTCTCAGAGTTCAGGGTGTCACAGGACAAGAAACTTTGCCCAAGAGATGCTCTCCTGCAGGCTTCCCCTACAGCTCTTTCCCTTGCTGAGTGTTTGCGGACTGCTATCACAGTTTACACAGTAGTTTCCAAAGGAGCATTAGTCATTTGATCCCATGGAATTTCAACAGCATCAGGACCCCGCCTAGAGGCAACCCTAAAGCCTCTTTTAAGGATGCCAGATCCTAGCAACAGCAAAAGCAACACTCAAGAACAGACTGGCTTGTTGACACATCAGTGGAGAGCAGCTCCAACACAGTCTGTTCACCCTGCGGCTGCCAGTTCTGCTGCCGCTCCCAGCGTTTGATCTAGCAAAGGCTCCAGCCCAGAAAAACAAAGCCCGGCCCTTCTAGTTCCTGGCTTAGGGAGCTCATTGCCCCTTGTGCTGTTTCTGTGCTACCAAAAGCCCTAAGGTCGTTATTTAATGTTTCCTAGTTCGGTTCAGTCACACTCTGTCAAGCTGCACTCCAGCTGTAGCTTTCTCTTCACGCCATTTGTGCTGTGGAGCTTCAAGTTTTTATTACCCCTGTGTTAATGCATTTAATAAAATCCCTGCTTTAAACCAGCACCACTGTCCCAGCAGTGCTTCCCCGCGTGTCCCAAGAGAACGGGTTACAAAGGGCTCTGGAAGAGTGTCTGATGCTGTGCCATGAGGAAACACACAGGGAGAGGGGGCTACAGAGTTTTTAACACCCTGGCTTTTTGTAATTAAAAAAAAACCTTGTGTGGGAAAAAAGTAACACTGTAAGCAACACTCCCAGGGAGCTGGTGAGGCTCATCTGCATTGCA
Source organism: Serilophus lunatus (assembly GCA_013399895.1). Classification (NCBI taxonomy): domain Eukaryota; kingdom Metazoa; phylum Chordata; class Aves; order Passeriformes; family Eurylaimidae; genus Serilophus; species Serilophus lunatus. Next base: position 105,968 of record VXBA01005702.1, on the reverse strand, counting down.
GTGATGCTGTGTGACCCAGACACTCACCCAAGCGCCGCTGGTTCGTGCTCCAGTCTTTTCAGAGCTGAGATGGGCTGAGGGATGCGTTTTCTCCCCCAAAGTTTAGGCTGCTCCACCACATCTGGTTAGAGATAAATTGCTGGTGGAGTAAGTCTCACGCAATACACAATATAAAATATTGAAGGAAGGATCAAGTGTAAAGTCACAGAAACAGTCACTGAAAAGAATTTAGTTTGGTGGGGAGACTTTGATGGGAGAGATGAGAGTTTTCCACGTGAAAGATGGGTTCACTGGACATATTCCCTATCTCTGGTTCTCTCTGCCTTTGCTAGAATGGGGAGTCCTTCCTAGTCTTCCTTGCTCGTGTTTGAAAAAGGGGATTAAGAGATGTTATCTCTTTCATTTCATAATTGAAAAGGAGCCTTGATATAACCAGTATCCACTCACAGCACTGAAGTTGCAGGATGACAATTATACTGCTGATGGCATAATTTATTGTTTTTTCGTTACCCAAGGTAATTCCAGTGAGGTAATAAATCTACTTGTCAGTAAGAAATACTCAGTTTGCCAGCTGTGCTCTATTTTACAGCCACAGATTTAATGCTTTGAGAGGAGCATTTGCTAAGCATCACTTTGCAATTAGAGGCAAAGAGGAAATTAACTGTGCCATTTTTGTTACTGGGAAAAAAAAAAGAGATTTGTTCCTCATCATTTGTCTTTCTGTTAATATTGCATAACTCAGTGTCTTTGCCTTTTGCTTGCTCAACAGCTCAGCCCAAAGATGATATTGAAAAACCAAACTGGAACTCTGCCTCATGAAGAGGCATCAGCCTTTCAATGATGGGGTCAAGACAAGGCCAGGAAATTCTTCAGCCCTTTGTTTACTGACTCAGGGAAGATTCACCAGAGCTTTGGATGCATGGAGGATCAAGGAAAGACTTCCAAAAGCCTGCATCCAGGTACAGACATATTTGGGGTTTTCCTTCAGGTTATTTTTGTAGGAAGAGGAGGTATTTGCTGCAGTATCTTGTTTAGACAAGCTGAGAAACATAAGCAAACCCTTCATAAGAGACTGAATTCTTATCCAGGAGAACATTGGAGCACATCAAAGGCTTTGAAATACGAATATCTCACTTACTGCTTTAGGGACAACTGCCTCCAAGTTGGACTTCCCTCTCAGAAAGGAAAAAAATCACCCACCATTCACCATGTCCTCTTAAATGTTTGTCAATACGAATTCAGACCTCCCTTGTGAAGGTGGTCCATAAAAGGAGAAGAAACACAGACCTCTCATGGGTGACTTGACCAATTCTGAATCCAAGAACAGAGCTGGGATTGCAGGGGATTGCAGGGAGTCCCAGCATGTGGGCTGCAGGAGGTTTTTTGAGGCAGTGACAGGCAGCCAGAGGGGTGAACTGGGCTCTATGTGGTTCACACTCACTTAGAAATCCCATTAAAAACAAAGTATCGTCTTCTGGAGAAACTAGTTGTCCAAAAAAAGGCATTTGACATCTTTTAATTTAGTTTCATGTCTATTGAGAAGGGGAGAGACTCAGTAAAACAGATCATCAGCTGGTTTCAGTTAGTTTGTCTCCTTCAGGGACAATTGGTAACTCCAGTTTTAAGGTTTGTCCCTGTGTGGACACTGTCTGCTACAGACTGCTTGCTACTGCCTTGTTCATTGGGTAGGCCTGCACGGGCTATTGATAAGGTTGCTTTCACAATATTCGACCCATATTTCTCCTTTTAGTATAATATTTCATTGGTGATAGCTCAGCTGCACAAGGGCTTTGCCTTTTTGGGATATCCCACTCACCATTCTGGTATGACGTGCGTTTATTTAATTCTTTTACCTCTCCACACACATTAACCCCCGAACCCCTTGCTTTTGTCCCCCTCTATAATTCCTTATTAATTGCCCATAACTTTCTGGTGGTGAGATGTCCTGTCCCATGCCAGCCTAAATCCAGAGATTCCAGCAGTGTAGTAGTTAAACCAAAACAAAGTGTCAAGGATGAGGTTCCATGTTTGGTGCCTCAGGCCGAGGTGTGAGGAGTGGATGAACTCCAAGTTGCCTGTATTAGGAGTAGGAGTGTCTTTACTCCTAGGAGGAGTTTCCTCAAAGTCAGTGAAGCCTGGTCACACGTGGTGCATAATAAACATCAGAGTCAACATTCCCAACTGCCCCTCTCAACAGCTGCACACAAAGGGAATCTTCCACTCTGTGCTTGCTGCTCCACAAGGACAGTCCCACAAAATTATAATAGCCTGGTTTTTGTTCTGTCAAATGCAAATGCATCTCTGGCTTCCTCCAAGCCCTCTTTTGGCATTGTTACTCCCCATACTTTCCCCTCCAGTGAATGCCATTTCTCCCCTGATAAATCAGTGCACCATTTTCCAAGAGCTCCATCTCATTTGTTTCCCCTCCATATTTCTGAGATCTCTAGATCTCTTTGTATTATTTCTCTTGCTCTCATTTGTGTTTCCCTGCCCTCTCCTCTCAACTTAATGTTATCTACATGTTTTATTAACCAGCTGCTTTATTCCCCCTCACACATCACGAGTAGAGATGCTCCATGAAATGAGAGCTACCCATTGTCCCTATAGGAAACACGTGAGACACAGGCCCCTTGTCTATTATTGCTCCATGTTTGCAGTCCTTCAGACAGTTCCTGTGACAGTATTTATGTCTAAGCCAATGGGAAATAGCATTTTGAGAGGCACTTTATCCAATGCTTTCCTGACTCCCAGCTCTTTGATGCCTGCTGCTCTCCCTGCTCTCATTCATTTTGTAATTCTGTCTACCTCATATGCATTTTTCTCATGGAATCAGTCTTTTTAAACCCATGGTGCTCCTTGCATATGTTTCTGTAAAGAGGTCTGTGTAATTCTCTGGATATTATAGGGAGAGCCATGAAAAAGTCTCTTTGAAGGCCAGCATGAAAGCTCCAGTTGTGTTCAGTGCTTTAAAGCAGTTTCCAAATAATAAGATATTCTACAACGTCTGACTGAGACTGAGGAGAATAACTCTGAGCAAACATAAGGAGATAAAAGGGATCACCTTCCCCTTTTTGCATTTCCTTATATTGTGTGAACTGCTTTCCAGTGGGGATTGAATCACATTTTGTCTCATACAGAAAGCAAAAGGAGTCATTAGCTCTGCTAATTATTAAAGATAAAGAGTAAAAGGCGATGACAGTTTATCTTGTGTGTGGCTAAACTTGTTAAAGGCATAAATGAAGCCATTCCTTTATTTCTCACTTGATCCATTGCTATTATGGTGTCCCACCATAGCAGCACACCAGCACTTCCATTATTTCCTTTTGAATTTAAACTATACCTTCTCTTGTTATACACATTGAGTAAGATTACACTGTAGCACACAATTCCCAATGTTTTAATTGGCTGTTGCATTGTACAACATCCTTTGAATGTACACAGTGGGAAAACATAGTCTTGTAATACTTGATGACTGGTCTGACTGAATCTGATTTGTTGTGAAGCCACAATACAAGTATACACAAACTCATTAGAAATATGAGGGTCTGGTCAGATGGAACATTTTGATTTTTGGCTATGATTTGGTTAAATTTGCATCCATTTGCTTTTGAGGATATTTGAAGGTGCTTAAAGCACCTCAGAGGTTATGTGTTTAATTAGATTTTTAACTCTGTCATCCTGAGAAATGGATGGGAGTTCAGCCATCAGGATTTTCAGGAGCATCACGATTCACTGCATTAGGATTTTCAGCTATCAGTTGCGTGCAAGGAAGATATCCTTGCCTTCTGTGTGGTTTAAAAGCTTTCTCCTATTGGCTTAACTATTTCTACACCCTTTCAAAGGGTAAGAGTGTCAGGGTTTTCTCTTTGTTGCTGGTGTCATTCTCTTTTTAGAGCCCTTGGCAACTGCTGTAGCCATGTGTGTAGAAAACAAGTGTGGGTTTGAGTGTCAGCATTTGCCAAGTTTTGTAGCACAGCTGGCCCATCCCTCCAGCCACACTGGTACAGCAGCGTGCAGAGGCTGCCAAAGAACTCAGGTTAAAATAATGTCCTCCCCAGAACACTTCATGCTGGGTTATTTCAGTGGGCCACCTTAGAGTGTGTGGTCCTACAGGCAGGGAGGAAGGTTAAACACGTCACTGTGAGAGCCAGGTGAAAGGGAGCAGTCAGAAGTGGCGAGGAGCCCCTCAGCCTGGCTGTGCTCCTGAAGCCCCTCTGAGGCTCTGCATCTCCAGCAAAAGCTGCCCCCAGCCCTCTCTGGGCTGGCATGAAGCACAAATAGACCAGGACCGAGCAGGAGAGAGACTCAGGAGTTGGAAGGAAGGAAGAGGAGAGGCAGCCAAGTGTTGTATTCACTGTTCATGTCTCCCAGACAGGGAGGGGGCAGTTCCCCCAGGCTCTGCTTCCAAATCCATCAATGCCAGCGGCAGTCTGGAGGCAGCCTGGCTGTCCTGAGCAAGTGTGACTCACTGCTGCACCACACAGCTGAGTTATTTGGGGTGGGTGGGCAGTGTTTTTCACACTGTGGATGAGGATATGGCTATTTTAAGCAAGCACATGGGCTGTCTGGGCTGTTGGGACAACCTTTGCTACACACAGAGGTCTGACTCAAACTTACTGGGACAAGATGAATGTGGCAAGGGCAAAAGCATTACATGCACAGGAGGCAGACAAGACACTGCATCAGTAGTAGATAATAAAATTTATTGCAGTAGATGCCACATCTAGAGCTGAATGATTCTTAGACTTCATTCACAGCCTGTCTAATAAGACCTATGATGAGTGCTACAGTCTGGGACTGAGCATTTCAAAGTGCTCCCTTGACATGTGTGCTACTTAAAGGAACACTCTAGTGATAAATTTGTTTTCCAGTGCTTAAGGGAGATTGAGTGTTCCCTTGCTCACACAAGAAATCTTCCTGCAGACGCAGAATAGACCCTGCTTTGCTGTGATTCTGAAACAAGGGAGGGATGAAATCTCAGTCTTGTAGTCTTGAGTTAATAATGAAGTGTCAATGATGAAGATTTGCCTTTCTTCAGGAAGGACAAAAAGCAATGAGAGGCAGGAGAAATGATGGATAAGAGGGATTGTCTAAATTTATGGAGTCAGCTACACAACTCCCACTACCCACCCCAGGCAGCCCTAGAGGTTGGAGCCTATATAAATTTAGACAAACCCAAATTCAAAAGGTGTTACAGATGACTTTTTGCCCCCACAAAGAACCTTTCCATTTCTGGTGATAATGGATTCTACCTAAATGTGGAAGAGAAACAGAATATACTAATTTTAATGCAAATGGATTTTCTCAGATGAAAGGCACTACATAAAAAGTAGGGTGGCACTGCTGTAAATATTCTGCCTGTGGTACAATTATTTACCATTAATTACTGACATCTAGGCTAGCTGTTATAAGGAAATACATGCATTTTTTTTTTTACACTTAGGAATCAACTTCTTTACTTCCAGTTCTACATCAAGTTTGAAAACTGGTGAAGTTGATCTGGGCATCATTTTCTAAAGATTCTGAACTGTTCCCATGAAACAGAGTAAAGCATTGGGGATTATCCCTTGAAGCAGGACATCCAAGGTCACCTAGTGGTTGTATTTTGCTTTCCTTCTGAGGCCAGGATGGGGCCCAACTCTACCGTGACAGTGAGTGTGGAGGTTTGGGTGCCTTTTCTCAGCTGGCAGATCAGGGTACACACTCAACCTCATGGTATAGAGTGAAAATGAAGTCTGTTTTTTTTTCAGAAACTCACAAATAATGGTGAATTCAGAAGAAGCTGCTAATGTCCATCATCAGTACGAGCCTGGCATTTGAATGACACATCTAGCATTTCATGTTGCCCAGCAATGGGAAAATAACCTGGGGAGTCCTTGTTTGAGATGCTCCTGTTTCCAACCATCACTCACATAAAAAGCTCCCTGTACTGTCAGAATAGTGAGTTGGGCCAGTGTTTGCCAACAGAGGTGTGAAGCTTGGATTGGAAGCCCACAGATCATGAAACTGGAACAGAAATGAGTTTTAAGTGTTGCTACTTTGGTTTTCTCTGTCAGCTGAGGCATCACTAGAGTAGGTTCTCAACCAAAAATAAAAAAAAAAAATAATGTGTCCCCTATCTGAGGGCAGCTGTTACCAAGCACAGAAAGCCATAAACCACTGTTCTGGCTATGGGGCTCTGTTCCTGGCTTTGCCTTGGATGATTTTGGGCAACATGATGATACTCTGGGCCTTAGTTCCCTATTCTGTGCAAGAAAGATACTGATGTGCTCTCCTTTGATGTTTTGCCAGAACTAAATGTTAAAAATTTAGTGCATGGGCTGCTGCTCTTCAAAAATCTCTTCCCCTCCAGCTATCTCAGATATATCTTTTTGCCAGTTTGAGTAAGAGTTAAAGAGGTAGATAGGGTGTAAGATGCAGACTCAGATAATTTCATCATACTCCAGAAAAACTTCAGGTAAAACCCCACAGAAATATGCATCTGATATCCGTGGTAATGAAAAAGATTTGAATATGTGAAATTCGAAATTAAATTAGAATTTCTTTGGATCCCATTGTCTCACACATGGTAAATGCCAAGTCCTTTAGGAAGACCATTTGCAAAATCATGTTGTAGTTGTCTCATGTAAGAGAAATGTTTTCATGATGGGTCCTTTTGCTGCTGCGTTAGTGATAAAGAAAGGTCACGGATAATTGTGTTCGCTTTTTAAAGCACAACGTTGTTACATCTTTTGTATAAGGATAAAAGTACAAAAAATGTCTAGTCTCCAGTAGAGACAGCTTCTCCCTGAACAGAGGGAATCCAGAATCAAGCAGAGACTGGAATTTTAAAGCTGATATCACAGATCTCTTCTAATGCCCCTGGTAATTCAGCAAATAAAAGAAACTGCCTATTTTTAATTTTACTCTCAGCAAGCCAGACCAAAAAGACCAGGATTTACTCTCACACCTTGAAAAAATGTGCCTTTGCTAATCTCCCTTAATCCACAGGAGAGGTACTTGAAACTAATCACTATAACTAAGCTGCAAGTTCTTTCAGCTTTGATTTCATAGATCAAATAGCGACCAGTGTTACAAAAATCAAAAAGAAAAAGGAAAACCTGTTGTTTTACTGAGCTCTTGCATTGTATAAATATCTAGGAGCCATCTCGGCTTTAATCTGATGGTTTCTTGATCTTTGCAGGTTTGGCCAGCAGATGCTACAATGCTTCATAAATCTCCCTCAGATTTTCTTTGGAAGGACGTAAGGGGATTTAGGACAGGCTTTGGCTGTGCTCCTGTTGTCTGCGAGCCCAGTGGTCAAGTGGTCCAGTGACAGATAACCCTATCAGAGATTTAGGATCATGTTGTTAAAGTCAAATCAAGCCAAACAAATCCAGGAAAGATGTGATGATCACTGTGTTAACCTTGCATCCGTGTGTGGATGTCAATTATTAGAAGAGAAAGAGTAGACTGATGACATCGTGTTGAATAAAGGGCTGTATCCTCCTCACAGCTGAAGCTGGGGCTCCACAAGTGTGAATTACCAGCCCACTGTCCTCTTTCCCTGTGTTTCAGCCATGAAGGATCGAGCTGTGCTCAGGGCTGTTCACTCCAAGGTTGCCCATTAGTAACTACCATCAGCTTGGCAGCTGTGTTGAATATTTTTAGGCAAACTTCTGTTGGTTCAGGGATGACAAAGAGCCAAAGATCATTTTTTTACCCTAGAATTGTTCAATGGTAACTATAGTTTTGGTAATTTTTTAGCTAGATACTTCAACTAGTGAGAATATGGAAAAAATTTGGGACTTTCACATACATTGTAAATCATACAGCTTCCCCAAGGTGGAACAACTTACATTTTAGGAGCTGTTGAGTGAATGTTGTTTTTTGGCCCCAACTTTTCATATTTACTCCTCTTCTAGCTCAGTTTGGGCATATTTGCTATTACCTCAGTGCCAGGAAATCAGGGGCTGAAGGGAAGCTCAAGATGTGATTGCTCCTGCCCTTTCTAGAAGAGCTTAAGAAATGGAGACTCCACCATGTCCCCAGGTCATCTGCTTCAGTGCTTCGCTCCCTGTGTGCTTACAAAAGCTTTCCTAGAGCCTAAATGGAACTTTCTGAACCTCAGTTTTAGTCTTTTCCTTCTTGTCCTGTCCACTGTGGACGTGGAGAACAGATTGCTTTTTCTTCCTTCAGCTGCCTTGGACACACTTGCAGAACTGTCACGTCCTCTTTTCTCTCCTTCTTTGACCAGTTTACTTAATTGGAGCTGTGGAATGTCAAGATTCTTTGGTGATGAATCCACCCTAAATATATTTAAATACTGGAAATGGATTTTAAAGACCCAAGTAAAAAATCTGGGGTTTGGTGGTTGTGATTAGTATCTATCTTTCAAATGTTAAATAACACAAAAACACATTGGTGTGCCTCCCCTTTCAGCCCTCCTTAATTTGTCTACAGCAAATAATTAATGAAAAGATGTAGAATATGAATAAGCTGTGATATGTTCTTTGGTTTTTTTCAGGCAGTGGCTTGGTACACTCCTCTCTACTGGAACAGAATAAAAAGGGTGGGTGGTCAAAGTGGAAAGTGAAACACTTCAGAATGTTGTTACACAACTTTCTCAACAACAGAGCAAAGAGAAGGATGGGAAAATGAAGAGGAATTTACAATAACTGATGCAGAGTGGAACAGGGCTGACCCATGACAAACAAGGAGAGAAGACAAAGCTTCATTAAAAGGTATCTGACATTCATTATGTGCACTCTGTAATTGCAGCATTGTGTCAGGCTGGTGGATGCTTTCAAATGAACATCTTGATAAGCAATTTTTAAAAAGCTCTGCATTTTGAAAATGTTAATTAACATTAACTTTCAAACAGGAATCCGGCCCAAATCTCCTTCTCAGAGTACACTCGCCAGTCAGGAATAAGTAGAAAGTAAAATACAACTAAAATTCTTCTTAAAATTTGTTATTACATATTATCCTTTGAGCCCCAAGTGACTGGATCCCACCATTTGGAGACCACGACTTGGAAAGCTTCCAGCCAAAGGTGTCGATGTTCACAGAACTATTTACCTTTGTCTTGAGAAGGGTGGATCTGAACTTGAACGCTGTGCTTTGAACTGGGGTAGGGACTAAAATCATTTGCTTTCTTAATTGCTTCAGAACTGTCTTCTGGGCTTTGTATCAAAACTGGTAACACTGTGAAAAAGTGTGAGTCATTGGTCGAGCTGCAGATAATTTAGTCTGGGCACCCAGGTCTCAGTCAGGAGCCTCAAAGTCGAACTATTCACCTTTCTAAATATGGAACACAATATTGGTGGTGGTTTTTTTACCAAGAAATATTTGTTCCAGAGGCTTTTAAGTCAGATTGGCCCCAGAGAAATGTGTGTTTAAAAAGTAAAGGACTGGTCAATCTGGATATATTTTTACAAAACAAGTAGGTGACCCTTCTCGTGTTTGGGATATTCTTCTCTAAATTTCTTCTCCAGACTGTGGCTGGACATGATGTTCAGAAGATTAAGTTTTCAACATAGGTTACCCTGGCCCTTCTTCACAGGCTTTGATCTTAAAAATGGACAAATCACTTTTGCTCAAACTCTCCCAAGAAACTAAGTCAGAAGGAGGGAGAAAATATGTAAAAATTCAGTGCAAAGAGTTCAAGTCTAGCAGAATTATAACCAGAGGCAAATGCTAAATCATAATGTGAGATGTCAAACAATGTAGAAGTTGCAGTTCTTCTACCTGCAACTAAATGCAGAATGGGTCAAATATATGTGTGCTGTTTGTCAGGAATATTGCACAGATTTAGTGTATGTGTGCAGGAACCACTGTAAATCTATGCAAAAGACATTAATGAATATGCTAATGCAATACAAGAAATAATGCAGTAGTACATAAAATATACATTTTTAATACCCTGTGCACATATGTGCAGGTGCAAAATATGGGAAATACATATAGAATTAATTGAATTTCTATTTACAGGGGGGAAAAAAGATTTCTGCATCCCCTTTCCTTACCCAGAGTGCCTGGTGCCAAAATTCTCCTACAGACCCTCATTTTTTCCCATGGACCATAGGGAATGATGACAGCAGTTTGTCAAGTCACCAAAGCCTGACCCTGTGCCGGGTGAGTTCTCCGTCCCCCTCTTACAAAACATGTATATTTGTTTATTTGTAAATTAGATATATTTCCATCAGCAAGGATACATTATGTACATTGTAAAACATGCATACAAATAGATATTTAAAAGGAGGAGATAAATATTAAAAATTGTTATTTAAAGCATTTAAAAAATTGATTTTACTGATGAATATTAGAGAAGTATTTTCTTCCTGCATGTCTTGCACTTCCCCTGGAACACCACTGCTCTATAGAGCTGCATATGTCATTAAGTTGGGAGGAAACTCTTGTTACTAATACTGGTGCATTTAGGAAATTAAACAAAATACTGTTCATTGGTAAGAGAAAGAGACTCTTATATTTGCTGTGAATTGTTAATTAGGCATGAGAAAATCAGTGTGTGATTTGGGTATGTCAAACCCACAAAGCTGTTGATACACTGGAATGACTCAGGGGAGGATGACACAGTGAAAAAATACCCAGGCCATTCTGTGATTCTAGGATTAAAACCTGATGGAATCAGTAGTAGTAGACCTGATTTCATGGTTTGTTTCTTGCTCTGTCTGAGTGACTGGTATCATCAGGTCCTGGGCGTCTATTTTGTGTAATCCCAGTTTGTCTCATTGGATCAGACTTATTTTGTCTCATTGTGTCACTCTGGTCTTGTGCAGAGCTGGGTCACCCATATCTGTCCTGTTAGCTTCCTGAAGAGGGAAAAGCTGAGGACAGAGAGGGAACTGTCACCTGGGAATGCTGGTGACACCAGGGGCTGTGACCTGGCAGAGAGGTCACATGTGCAGGTTTATGTCCTGAGTGTGGGAACCCTGAAGGCAGAACTCAAAACAAGGTGGTCTGTCACTCATTAAAGATATCTGATTTCTGTGGGTTTTCACATGCAACCTACATTCCCTCAGTCTCTCTTTCTCAGATCTTTGCAAAAGATAATTCAGCTCTATTTACTTATGGTTCATTTGCAGTTCTTTTCACTGCTGAATTATGAAGTTATTCCTCTTAATACTGCCAGGAGAGTTAATAATATCCAAGATCTCAGATTAAAAATGAAATAAGGGTATAACCATTATTTTAGCCTCATAAATATTCATGTATGGTATGTATTACTGCTGGATTTTTCCAGAACTGAATACATAGAGACGTAAGCATCATTCTTATTTTATTACATTGCAAAAATTACAAGTGCTTTGGGCAGATTTGTACAAGTATGCCACTAGACATTATCCCTGATGGTGGTGGAATGATGATTTTCAAATATACAGTGGAAAAAGAGCCAAAGATCATTTGACTACTTCCTATTTCTTTTTCCTCTCTTGGATTTTCTATTTTTACTTAAAATTTTTAACTGACAGGTTTATAACTGGCATGAACAAGTGGGGGCCACAGTAATATGCATAACTGCAGCCTTGCATAGGTGCTGGCCCAAGAAAGCTTCCCTATTCAGCAAGGGCTCTTCAACTTGTTCATAATGCTTCACAATATCAGCAAGTTGCAGAAAACAGTATTGATAACTTATTTATTTTCTCCTGCAAACACATCTTTTAATCACAGTTGTCTCTAAATAGGGATAGTGAGCTTTCCTAGTGCCACATTACAGCAGTTAGGACAATGCCTTTGAACTGAGTTAGTGACTCAAATTATTTTTGCATTTTTCCCTAAGATTCTTAGTTTGGCTTTTCAAAATCAGTTTAGCATATGCTTGTATTTCAGAAACCCACTCAAAACTGCAGAAATGATGCTGGTTTATCATATTTGCTTCTTATCTTGGAGTATTTAGCTTCTCATACATCTGTTGTACCCTTACTAGCTCCCAGCTCTTCTCTGTAATAATCAAACATTAACTTTTCAGTCTCTTTTTGTCTGCTCCTAAGTTACCTTCATATGGTTTCACTTCATTCTTTGCAATCTTTAAATTAGAGTCTTTTTTATTCATTGTTGAACTGTCTGTTTGGTTTCCTCTTCACCCAAGCAGCCTCATTTTCTTCTCAGATTGAGGGATAAGAGGGGAAAAAAAATCTGCAACTGCCATAGATGACAAAGTTAGAGCTGAGCTCCTACCTCCCGTTTTCCTCACTCTGATGATGTTTCTTTTCTGTTGTTGTTGATGAATTTCATTCTGAATCAAAATGCTCAGCTGTGAATTTTGGAAGGAGTTTAAAAATAGCCATGGAGCAATTGTGAAGTGAGCCCTTTGAAGTCTCAGCCAAACCCAGGGAGTTTTGTCAATCCGAATGTTTCCCCGTTGCTAAGGAAACCTAATTAAGCTTTCAGTGGCAAATTGAACCTGCAGACAAGGAACATGTTTAGGACACATTTTCAGTGAAAAGGAGCCAATTCTTACCACTGTCCTCACTACCAAATGGATGAAGCCTGAGAACTTTCTGTCCTTCTCATGGTTTTTTGTCCCAGAAATTGAGAGTTGAGTGAGATGAGGTGCACTCATATCATGATGTGTTTGCTCTATGGGCTTGTCCCAAGGGCTCTCATAGTTTATGGAACTGCCCTGTAATTTCCAGTTAGCAGTGAGAAACTTTTTCAGATTCATCTCTTCTGCCTTAGCACTAACATTGGCTGCCATAAATGATGTACAAACTCCCAGTTGAATTTTTGAGTAGCAGGAGGTCAAGCAAGATGTAACAGCGATATCCCGTGGTAAGAAACTAAGTCAGCTGCTTTCTGCAGCAGATCAATTGATCACTGTGGATCAATGAACTGCTCCTATCATTACTAAGACACAGCAAAGCACCTCAGCTTGCTCATCACAACATCATTCCCTCTGGCTGACACTCAAGTCCTCCAGCAGACTGTGCCTTTGAGTGTGTTTATGTGGCTGAGTTCTTCTGTAGCCTTGAAAATCTTAATGTTATCTCAATTTTCCTGCTGAATGAAGGGCAATACCTGGAATTCTAAGGTTCTGTGGTGCTAAGGAAGAGCCTGATCTAGTAAAGGTGACCACTATGGTGACAGAAGGTTATCAAAATACCCTGGCTTTGTTTGTTTTGGTAGCAAAGACTGTACCATCATACAGGAATTCTGGTTTCTTTATTGCTTTCTCAGTCTTGATACCTTATGACCTGGCACTAAGTTTCCCTCTTTACCAGGCATGTTAGAAATCAAATTTATTTCCTTATCTATTTGTTCTTTGCCCCTTAAAACCCAGTGATATAAGGTGCATTTATGTATTTTTGGTGCTTCAGGAAACAAAACCAGCAGATTATTCTGACCTAGAATTTTGGAGGAGGGAAAATAACTGCAAGAAGTTGAACCTCTTTCTGAGGAGGAGAATCAAGGGGATAAATAATAATTTTCTGAGCAATATAAATAAGCAAACAACTCACCTCCTTCCATCATGGTCAAGTAATTTACATTAGGGAGACTTCAGTGCCAACAAAAACCAGTCAAAGATTTAACCATGGTTTTATGGAGCAAGAGAGGAGGTGGGGTTTGATGAGGGGCTTTTTAAAGACTTTATGGAACCCAAATACCTCTCCCACTTGTGATGTGGGTGACCAGAGGTGATGGTAGGGTGTCTGCAGCAGAATGTCCTGGGAACTGCTTCAGAAAGTCAGCAGTGCCAACCTGCCTGGTGTTCATTAGCATCACTTACCAGACAAAACGTTGTCACCATGCTGAGATGTGTGGACACATTTGGCACTCACAAATGAGAGTGCCACTGCTGCTGAGAGGAAAATCTGGAGAGCTGCCTTTGAGATGGGAGCACACTTTTGTGTCTACAAACACAAGCCTCCTGAAAATATCAGCAGAGCTGCCTGAATGAAAAGTACATTTTATTGCCCTTTGCTCCTCTTGCAAGCTGGTTGTTAATGTGGAAACAGTGGTTGCAAGTGTCAGGTTGGCCTGTGAAAAGTCAATTCTCTCCTGGGTAATTTTGGCAGAGCAACCTGACCTTCAAGAAGCCATGACTAAGGATGACCCTTTATCTCCTTATCTCCTGCTAGAGCAGACTGTCTGTGACCAAGTCATATAATGAGTTGGTAAAATGAAGTTCACTTCTGAAAACTGTTCACGTGTCATAACAATACCCAGCAGTTATGAAATCTCCAAGTGAACTTGCTTAAAGGTGGTCAGAAATGTGGAGTGATTTAAAACATGATTCTACGGTAAAAGCGTGTCCAGGGCTGAGATTAGGTTTGAACACAGCTCATGGAACTGACAGAAGTCCAGGGTCAAGGAGTGGAAAAGCTTGTCCCCTCCTCCTGGCCAGGAATTTATGGAGAACTGGAGGCAGTGAAAAGAAGGAGCCAAACACATGATGACTTTTCCAGTGAGACTCGTGGAGATTGTATAAGGCAGATGGTCTGAGAGCACCAACTAGAGGGGAAGAGACAGAAGGAGAATGATCTTCTCTCTGTTCAGAGCTTGATAAGGGTTTGGAGAAGTACATGTTGTTCATGGGCAGTCAACTGTGATTTTGGCCAACTAATGCTTGCTGAAATCCAATTCAACCAAAAAGTCTGCAAGAGAGAGTCTGATCCTTTAGAGTAAAGGTATCTTAGTGACAGCTACTGACCTTGCATGCAATTGTATATTTATTCCAATGTGGCTTTTACTTAAAATGTTCTTCCATCAAGTCAGAAGAAACAGAGTGTTTTTGTTGTAGCGTGTTTGATTCCTAAATTCAATTTCTTTTCAAAGTAGGTATGTGGAAATAATGACTGTTGTCATCAACATGAGGGAACTAGCCAGAAGAAAAATCCTTCAGCTCCCAGCTGCATGAGTGGGGAAGGCAGAAGGAGGCCTAATCAATCACTAGGGGTGAGTAAAGTTGCTCCATATGGTTTTCAAAGCAAACAAAACAAAGGAAAAAAGGTAGAGTTTAAAACCCCCCACAATTCAGAATACAAGGATTTTTTTATTTTTGTTGAAAATCCTTCTAGTCTTCTTTCTGTGAGGAAAGACCTGTGCCAGACCACAAATGGAAAGCATCTGGATACAGGCACTGCAATCTGAGCACAGCTAGACATACCTAATCCTAGAGAAGTTCTTGTTTACATCTTAGGTTTGCTTTAATTTGGAATCTATTTACAGTGTTCCTTCCAGGCAAAAGAAGGTTTAAATGCACACTCAGAGTTATTTTTTTTAATCTACTGAAGACTCCTTTGCATGCACTATCCTACCTAAAGACCTAGAATCTGGACTCAGTCATGAAGTCTCAATGTGTAAATACATAGACACTCAAACTGGAGTTGTTGCAAGTTCCTCTTTCCAAAATTTTGATTTCTAGATTCTTCCCTGGGAGTTGTTTATTGGATTTAATATCAGTTGCAGGATTCATTGCAATACAGAATATTTTATCTGTATCTGTACTGGAAAACTTAATTAGGTATTCAGATGTTGGGAAGGTTTTGCTACATGTTAAATAGCATTCCAAAATCCTATTTTACTGCTTAGGTTCTGTTATAAAAGGCATAAGAATTGTGGATTTGTCCATCAAACTACCAATATACACAACTTATTATTATAATAATTAATTTGTGCACTGTGTATTGATGTTGCTTACAATGCTTAGTGTTCTCTGTAGTGCTTTATACACTTACATATATATATATATATGAAGAAAAAGAATAATCAGCCCATCACATCAGGTAGAAATGAAGAAGAAAACAACCTGCAGGATTATTGCTTGTGCCTGTCTCTCACTGTATACATGAAGTGGGGGTACAGACTGACACACCTTTGCTTTATGCAAAATGATAGTAATAACCCTTCTCTCCTAGAGGCAGTGTGAGTCAGCAGTGTTTGTAAAACCCTTTTCCATCCTGAGCTGAGAGGCACTCTAAAAGTGTAAGGAATTGGTGTTTTTCCCAGTGACACTACATTAAATGCTTTTTGATTAAGAATTCCACAGCTCCTGCAAAACTTAAATTAAAATGACCTCAGGAAATCCATGACCAAGTCAGGGTTTAGTGCAAGTATTGAAATAGCCCAAGAAAACGATGATATTTTACAGCTTGATGGGGGGAAGCCCTGAGCACTACAGACTGTTATGAACAGTAACTACCTCTGTACACAGTTCTCTCAGAGCAAATGAAAACAAGGAATCTTTGCTTTGTTTTCAGCTACAGAGATTTAAAAGAACACTTCAGATTACAGTATGTTAAAAATTCAGCTTGAAGCTGACGTGGCCGACTTGTAGCAACTCCTTAAATCCTGGTGTCACAGCTGTGCTGCAGAGCCCTAAAAATACATCTGCCCCACAGCTGAGTCAGGCTTTCATTCAGATATTCCTTAAAAATCATTTCATCTCATAGCATTTCAGCCAAACCAGACTGTCAAGAGCACTTCCTTCAGTCCCACTTGCCCGTCTTGCCATGAAGAGTTGTCCAAACTGGCTGAGACAGAGAGATGCAGATCTGTGAGTTCTTGCATGGGGTGTGAAATAAGAGAGTGGCTGAGTTTGCTGCAGCTGAAAGGACCATGGGAGGTGTTCCTGAGAGTGAAGTGCATACAGCAGCCCTGAGGACACAGAACTTGGGTGTAGCTTTGCAGTGGCCTCTCATGCACAAGGAAATCCACGTGCTAATTGCCTTACAGAGTACAGGTGATTTTAGATATTCTATTGCCAGTGATTGTTATAGATGGTAGTTAATGATTTTCCCAAAAACTGGATGCATTTGCAGTGCTGTGAAAATGATGGGCATTATATTTGTGTGCAAGGTCTTCTGACTCGCTGTGGCCCTGTGTTCATACAGAAACAATCAAAATGTTGGTGTAGTCCCAACTTCTTAGTCCTGAAAGCACACAGGAGATTGTGAGACACCAGAGACTGATGACTCAGAAGCACAAAAGGTTTGGTGCCCTGTAAATGTAGTTTCAATTCGAGAAACCCTTTTCCTGGCTTAATTTGTTTCCCTTCCAAAATGATATAAACTAAACCAGGAAAAAAAATAAATCAAAGAAATAGCCCCAACCCTTATTTTAAATGGAATATCTATAGTCAGCTAAATCCCTGTGACCTCAGTGGTATAACTCTGCCAGTAATATTTCCCAGACAGACCACCTTAACAAACACCTTCACGAGGTGTTTATTTATAGATAACATGCCCTCTGCTGTGTATTAATTACAGAGAAATATCTGTGAGTATATACTGAGCTCAGATAACTTAATAATGACTTCCTGAGTGATTTTATGTTGGTCCTGAATTGGTTTTTTCACAGCATTTAATGTAAGGAAAATCTGATTGCAGTAATCAAGAAGGTTTACCCTTGAAGTTAATTGACCAAAGAATGGGTCTTTTTCTAGATGGAAAATGACCTTTTCTGTGCCAAGCAGTCATTGGGAAAGCTTAGAATATTTGAAAAGTGAAATCTGATTAAGTGACAGAGCCAGATCAGAAGTGTGGCTTTCCATCTCACTGAAAGTGTCCATTCTGTGGGTAAAAGAAAGAAGGGTAGAGAGGACAAGGCTGGCTGCCTTCCAGAGTCTTCTGTGAGGCTTAGTGGGAACTGCAGGATGGGAAAAGGGGCTGCAGGAGTCAGGGCAGAAGGAGATGCTGCCTGGTGTGGCCCTTTCTCCACAACCCTTTCTCACAAGGAGTGCTATCCAACTGAATTTCAAATTTACATGCAAAATGCAGATTTCAAATCAGCAAGGTCCTGTGCTTGATGAGCCATCCTTCTCCTTTCAGTTTGGCTCTTCTGCAGTAGCTACTATTATGTTCCAAGGTGCTTTTTTTTTTTTCCTTAAACAATGAAATAGAAGCAGACCAAACAAGCTATGTGCAGGCACCCAGTCAATTGTCAGAACACTAGTGAAGAATTAATGTTGATATCCTCCTCACTGCATTTCAGGTCATGTGGAATAGCCCAGGAACAAGTGACACACCAGATTACTGTTAGAGGGAAGATGGAACAGGCAGTTTCTCCCGGTACCCTTTTGTTTTCTCATTTCCTCCCACTGCACCCCAAGCACCTTTGCAGTGCTGGGACTGAACAGTCCCAGCAGTGGGGATGGTACTGCCAGGGATTTCATTCCAAAGGCTCTCTCACCTGCCCGTCAGCAGCGTGGATTGTTATGTCCCAGTTGCTGTTACAAGCAGACTGCAGCCGTGTGGGACGTGTTTGTAGGTCTCAGTTTAGCCTCCAGTAGAGAAGGCACCACTCTTTGTGCTGTTAGTAGCAATCCCCACAGCAAAGGCAGAGGCTGACCCGTGGGACAGCTTTAACACAAAATGGGTGGGTAGCATAAAAACATTGTTTCTGCTGCTTGTGGATTTATGAATTTAGTCTCCAAGGATAGAAATATTGCTGCTTTTGCAAGCTAAGGCAGTGTCAAGCACCCCAAAATAAACATGGGCATTTCTGCAGATCTGGGAAGGTAGTCTTGGTGGAACATCATCCCATTCAGTTCTTCACACCTGCTGAGGCTTCTTTGGACACTGTAGAATAAACCAGGGCATTTCAAAGCAAGGAAATTAAATCTGCACCTTATCTCTGATCGCCCTATTCCCTACCATTTACAATTTTAATGAAATAGAAGCCCTCTATCCAGATTTATCCCATTTAAGTAATGTAGGGCAAAACCACTCCATATTCTGTCTTGCTCTTTATTCACAGAATGGTTTTGGTTCCTCAAGATCATTTAGTTCCACCCCCCTGCCATGGATGGGCAGGGACACCTCCCACTATCCCAGGTTGCTCAGAGCCCCATCCAGCCTGGCCTTGGACACTCCCAGGGATGGGGCAGCCACAGCTTCTCTGGGCAACCTGTGCCAGGGCCTCCCCACCCTCAGATTGTTTCAGAAAAGCTTAAGTATTATTTGAGGAAACAAGGTAATTCTGAAAAACAAGGCGATACCACAGAGAGGGCTTGATTTATTTTTTAATCCTATAATGCAGGTGCCAAACAACAGGAGCACAGCCATGACTCCACTCTGGAATGACTGCACAGTCACAAGGCAACATGTGGATGGAGAGTGCCCTGTTTCTTTTAGTTTGGCTCTTTTCTGTTAAATAAATACTGGGTGAGTCACAATTTTGCTGCACACTCCATCCAGGAGACACTGTAACACACAGTGAACTCCCCGTGGACTCGAGGTGAATGTTAAAAATTTATTGTCCAATCTGCAGGTTGATGTTACTGTGCATAATCCCAGAGAGTTGGTACATGGCCATGTGTCACTGCACATTTTCTTTACATAGAGCTCTGAAAGCAGAGTGGAATTGCATGCTATTTATATCATAGTTATTAGAAAGGCAGCAGATGTAATAAAGCTTAGGGAGACAACAGGGGTTCCCGTGAACTTCAGGGCACTGTAGAAGCCTAGTTTGCAACCTTTCTGAAGGAAAATGCATTCCCAAAACCTCATGAAAGGATTGTGCATTTGACAAATTTCCTACTCCTTGACACGGTGCTGAGAAGCTTTCATCACAAAACTCAAAGCCAAAAGAAATTAGTGATTGGGCACATCTTTACAGTTTCAAAGATTAAGCCATAAATGCCAAAAGGATGACTACACATTAGTCCAAACCTGTGTTTTGTGGCTAAGTGCCTGCACACAGTGCACTACCAACTTCATCTGTTCAGCTCAGGGCCCATTTTTAATTTTCAGAGGCAGTTTCAAGTGGCTTGTGACTAATGGAGAAAATAAGGACTCAGAACTCCAAAGTTCTGATTATAGTGGCAAAATGTCCTGATGCATCCTACCAGGGCTGCCCAGTGTTACGGTGGAAGGTTGCTTAGGAGGGTGAGGTATAAATGCATAAATAAAAATACAAATAAAAAATACATTCTTTGAGTTCATTAAGGATAAATTACACCTTACTCATGTCTTAACTGAGAGATTACGTTGCTCAGAAAAAGCTATAGTAAGAAGTTCTGTTGCAAAACACTGTGAGCCAAAACTTGGAAATGCCATGATCAGAAGCATCCTGTGCAACCTCACTTTAGATCCCTGGGGAATTCCTGCTTTGCCCTCCACCCTGTCTTGTTCAGCTCTGGTTGCATTGTGTGGTTTATGCCTGCCCCAAGCTTTGGCTACCAAGGTGCAGCATCCTCCAGGTTAGTTTTCCAGTATTTTTAACCAGAGGGTTCCTACCTCTGCTAGCTGTCTCCCGTGCTAGATTCCCCAGAAAGCTCACTTTTCCTGTTTTTTATCACCTTATTATTAAACTACTCCATCCTTCTATCTTCCCATGTGCAGTTACTGACTCCTTCCCAAGTGTGTGGGTCTCAGTCTCTTCCAGCACTTTGTTGTAGTCTCTGCCTTCAAAATATTTTGATTTACATCACATTTCTTACCAGAATTTGCTTTGGGAATGGTTTATGCAGAGGTGTGAAAGACCAGTACTATTGTGCATGTTGGAAATCCTGTGTTATCCCTGAAAAGTGATGGTGTAAGTTGTATTGCATCATTTCTGGAAACTATTGAGAGGTCACTGTGCTGGCTAATGACAAAGACATAGAAATCCTCTGAAATCATTGATCCACTCTGTATTTATGGAGATTGGGTAGATTAGTTGCTGCAAACTTTGTTAGTTTATCTTCCACAGTGTCCCTCGAAGGGAAGCAATATGACTCAAACAAAAGGGAGTGCATTATTTTTCATTCCTCTTTGACTTTAATACACAGGATGTGGATTGATCTGCTCTTTGTGGCCTTTTCTGTCTTACCTGAACAAACATTTGCAATAGGGTGACATTGGTGCCACCTTCCATCATGGAACAACTTTAGTTTTGGTTTCCATTTGTTTTAAACTAACTAAACTACAGCCTGTGAAACAGCAGGTGAACACACCATGTAAATAACTTTGTTTTCTTGGCTGTCCTCAGGTTTTAAGGGTGCTGTGTTGTCACTTGCCTTCCTTTCTGCTGTTGCAGCACGTGCTGGACCATTTCACAGTGTGTGCTGAATACTGCAGGGAGAAATTACAGAGAGTGTCATTTTTTTCCTTTTCTTTAATTATGACTTGCACTTTGGAAAGATAGGGCCAGTCTCTCTTGGCTTTGGAAATAAATAGTTCTTTGAGAGTGGAACAAGGTCAGTACACGTGTGTGCATTTGAAGTGACATGTGAGGCAGGAGGTGGGTTGTGACATTGCATTGCTGGCCTGGTGACTGTGGGGAGGCGATTGTGCTGATTAATGGGGATTAAATACATTGTGACCAGATGTTTCCTTAGTCTGTAGAACTGCAAGAACAACAGTGAGAGGTGTTGGCCACAAACCAGGGTGAGCTGCCATGACACAAGGCAGGAGCTGTAAGGGACATGGCATGTTGTCTGTGTGCACAGAAACAGAGCCTGAGAGCTGATTTGAAAAGAATTGAATTTTTATTTTAATTGACAACACTTAATTTTGTGTTCTTTAATTTCTCTCAGGAGTCTTTTGTTGTTTACACATGCTGAGTCTTACAATCTCTAAACAAAGTTCATCTAGCCACAGTAAAATCTTGATCATTCTTAGTTAGCTCTTCTGCAGGTCAAATAATTTCCACCTGGACAGGCAGTCGGTAATGAACTCAGAGTGCTGTACTCAGATGTCCTGCCATTTCCTTGCTTCGTTAACACACTGCTGCAGAATATTTAATATTTAATTTAATATTTAATGACCCTCTGTGAGGTGTTAGTACAACTCACAGAATTGGGAGGTTTGGAAGGGAACCTCTGGAGATCACCCAGTCCAACCTCCCTGCCCAAGGCAGGGTCACCTGGAGCAGGCGACACTGGAGTGTGTCCAGGGGTGGGATGTGAATCCCTCCAGAAGGGGAGACTCCACACCCTCCCTGGGCAGCTGTTCCAGTGCTCACCCTCAGTGGAAAGTTCTTCCTCGTGTTGAGGTGAAATTTCTTGTGTTTTAGTTTATGGCCATATAATATACATAATACATAAGGATTCAAAACAAATGGTGGTGTGGTATCAACTGTTTTATTCGTGGGTGTTGGCCTCTCTAGTTTGCAAAATTAGTTAAACTTCAGTATGTGCAAAACTTGTGGCTCCTCTGAGCTTCCAAGCTGATGTTTCTTGAGACTTAACTTTTATCCACAACACAAATGGAGTCTGAGAAACGCCAGGATAAGTTTCCTCTGAAAACTGATGATGATGCTGATAAGTGATGCTTTAGTCTCTCTGCCCTTTCAGCCGTGAGTGCCTCTGCTGAGAGTGTCCAGAGACAACAAATAATACCAGCTGGGTAGTAATTCTATTGAGGACAAACAGTGTCTCAGTAAGGGTGGAGTTAAGGGCAACTAATCATTCACAGAGGTCACCAAATATAAGTGCATTACATCACATTTCTATCGTGCTGGGTGAGTTGGGTTTCTTTGAGTGAATTACCCAGTAAATGTTGGCTTTGGCTGATTTCCAAACAGGCTCCAATTTTCATAAATATGTCCATCACACAGACGAGTTTGCAACATCTGTTATCAAGAGAACATCACAAATGCATATGTAGCAGCATCATATCATATGTGACAACCTCAGTGTGCTCTGAATTCACCCAGAAACCCTTTCCTGATCTGTTGTGGGAGGTGAGTGAGTGATGCTCCATCAGGCACAGCAGAAGGAACCCTTCCCACATGGTGAGCACCTCACCTTCACTAAACCTCGTTACTCTTGGTGCTCATTTTGTGCATTTCCTGCAAAGCCCACGGGGAAAAAGTAGAATTATATCTGCTGGGGAAGCACAGCCCTCCATGTCTCCCCACAGAAGTCCTTGTGCTCAGCAGGTAAGTTACATTAATTCATCTAAACTCATACAGCCTACAGACAGTTCGAATTCACCTGCACAGCTAATACTCCATAGTGGTAAAAACATGACAAAGACCTTCTCCCCTCTTCTTTCCTGAAGGAAGCAAAACACAAAGCTGTGTTTCTTGGCTGAAAGTGGACTGACTTCAATGTATGTTGTGTGCCAGCTGTGAGCCCAGCTTTGGGCTCTGAATTCAGCAGCTCCAGCCTGTCTCTGAGAAAAAGCTGCTGCTTCTGTCATGTACAGACTCTTCCCTTATGTTCAAGATCCAGAAAAAACAACTGTCAGCTGACCAAACAGTGACCTTGACTGTGGCATCAGCTAAAGGAGAATCCAAGAACTCCCCACAGCATCATTTATCAAGGTAAGATCTTATCAATCAAGGAAAATATCTTGATCTCAGGCTTTATTACTGAAACTCTGGGGAAAGATTGGGTGAATCTTGGCAGTGGATGCTAAAAATGTGAAAGCAGCTAAGAAAGCCTGCTGCTTTCCCATATCTTTCTCTCGTGTAGTCCCAAGCAGTTGCCATGATGACCACCCAGGTAAACAACACACCAGCTTCCCTTGTCATGGGATGTTTTCCAGCTGCTGCAGTCTCTCCTTGTGGGCAGTGTATTTCAGGCAGGGACACTCTGGCTCTAAAGTGTGGCTCCAGAGCACCTCAGAATGCTACAAAGGAGCAGTTTGTGCACACAAATAGTGTAAATTCAAACCCAGCATAATGAGATCTCATCCCCTTATAAACTTGTGATGTCCTGCTGCCTTCAGAGGGCAGATGTTGTTCTACCTCAGCTGATGAGTGGGTGTAGAGGACAGTAGATTGTATTTTGAATATTTTTAATATATAGCAATTACAGAGGAGCTGTCAAACTATTTTTTAAAAACTTTTACTAGAATAAAAATACATATTTATTATTATGGAGAGAAACATATACTTAGAAATTGGCAGGAGAGTGAGAGTAATTCTCAATGAATATTGTATTAGATTTTTCTTCTTTTATGGACACTACTTTTTCATATATGGAGTGCACCTCATTTCCCAATTACTACTTTCTCTTCCCTCTGACAGTTTGCTTTTAAAAAGACAGATGACAACTGAATGATCTTCCAACATTTCCTTTTTTTCCCAACATTTTCACAGTTATTGTTTCCCTTTGCTGCCCCTATTCTTTCATTTAAGTTGTGCATGGAATAATCTGTCACTTCTCACACTTGAGAAATATCTGCACAACACAGAGTTTAGGTCCTGGTCCAGGCTTTAAGCCAGTGTGAAATTTCAGTAGACTTTGCATCAGGTCCTAAATATTCCTTGCATGAAGATTCCCTATAGCTGGGAAAACAATTAAAGGTGTTCCTCTGTGATCTTAAAATCTTAGTTTTTCTTTCCTCAGAATAACACCACAGAACTGAACTCTCAGCCCAATGTGTCTGTGTCAAGATAATTAGTTCTCTTCTAGAGAAAACAGGGGGGCAAGAGTGGTGGAGGGGAAGCTCAGCCTCTCAAGGAAATTGTTTAGCTGTTCATATGCCTCAATTTACCCATTTGAATCAAGCCTCAATCAACCCATTTAAACTTTTGTGAAGTTTAAATGATGCTTGTTTTTAAAGGGGACTAAGTAACTCAAAAAACCCCCAACTATATTCTTTGGAAAGAAAAATACAATTCCACAGCATTATAATAGTCCCGAGGAACAACAACAAAAAGGAATACAGGCTTAGAGCCAACCTTGAAAATGTCCTTTTGCTCTTTGTTTTGGATCTTATAACAAACACTCCAGGTTCATAATTTCAAAGAAATTATGTAATGAATGAGACTCTTACCCCTACTCTAATCATGCTTCATGGTACATAAATCAAGCAGATTGCCTATGAGGCTCGTGTCTCTCCAGAAGAGCAGATGCAGTCTCACTCTCAATGTTTTGTCAAAACGTGTCCTTTTGGGCCGGAACACTGTGTCCTCAGTCAAAACATGAGCCTAAAAAATCCCCATTGCAAATGGGAAAGTGAATGTTCAGCAGTGAGAGAAACGCCTTGTCGTGTTCATCCTGCAAAACGAGGCGTTACTGCAGGAACCTGCAGACAAGGAGTTAAGTCATTCAGCAGCAGGAAAGAAGCCTGGGAGCACACAAAGAGATGTGATTTGGCTTCAGCCAAACCTACAGCATGACAGCACACTTCACTTTGTGGTTTGCTCTGGCGGTGCAATGGCAACATTTGCTGCAACCACTAACCACAGGGAGTTGGCTTTGTCTCCATGATTTCACTGGTTTTGTCACAACCATACCCTCCGGGATTGCTGCAGGTTTCACCAAAAGGAGATGATAAACTGGATACACTGTAGAACATTCCTACAAATGCCTATCTCCTTTAAAGGCACAGATCCATAGGCAGTGCTTCTGTCAAGTGTAAACCCTCTTGCAGACGCAACTTGGGCAGATCCCTCCTGCCCTCCCACATGGTGGCACTGGGCTCCAGGTCACCTAGAAGTGAAATGCCACATGATTTGGTGGGGGCTATGTGCCATGTAGCCCTTCCAGCCTGCAGATTTAAATGTGCCTGTGGCTGATCCTGAGTGAAGCCTGGTAGTCACTCAGCCTGTGATGTCAACTTGACTGCTACAGTTGAAGCACATGATAAAGATACCACCCTGTGAGATGAGCTGGCAGGTGGAAGTGGAGGCCAGGAAACATCCTCACAGTTGGCACAATTTATATGGCACAGGACTGAGAGGATCTAGAGGTCAAAATAGCCTGTGCTTGTTATGGGCTTCTCTGGCAGAGAGAAAGAGTGCCCACGGCTTGCACTGAGAGTGGCTGATCTTTCATTCCTTCACTGCAGGGTAACAGCCTTCCCTTGTCCAATCTTTCAGTTTTGATTTCTCTTTGGGACCTTGCATGTGCTCGTGTGGCTGGAAAAGCTCTCAAATCATGATTTCAGTGGGAATGGGCAAAAATCTAGCACTTGGAAGCCCATATGAAATAATATTGGCCATCTGCAGAGGTGCCTTACTTTCTAAAGACAGCTAGTTCTTTGTTATCTGGGATAGTGGAGGTGTAAGAAGATTGAACTAATTGAATAACTGGGGTTATACACATACCACAGGTTATGGTGGGGAGCATATTAGCAAGACACCTGCATGGTGCAGCAGGGAGCCAGCTCAGGTTCTCCAGAATCACAGAATCATTTAGGTTGGAAAAGACCTCCAAGATCTTCCAGTACAACCAGTGTTGTACCACCTTGTCAACTAGACCAGAGCCCTGAGTGCCATGTCCAGTTTCTTGAACACCTCCATGAGTGGTGACTCCACTACCCCCCTCAGCAGCCCATTCCAATACTTAACCATCCTTTCCTTGAAGAAATTTTTCCCTGAGAGTGATTCTATACCTTACTGCATGATTTCTGCTCATCCCAGGCAGGCTTTTCCCTGAGTATTCCTGCACTCTGCATCCTGTGCTCTGCAACCAGGCATGTAAGGCAGAGCCACCCTCACTAATACTGAGTGATGCCAGCTCAGGTTTGTTGGGACAAAACTACTCAGTCTCAGCTCTTGGCACAGCCGTGTTTCTTCCAGAGAAAGCAGTGCAGCTTCATTCATGAAGACTCTGCTCTGCAACGTGCCAGGAACTGCTTGGATTTCAGGGGACCCACAGCACAGTCTGTCAGTGCCAGACAGGCTGCCCACAGAAAAGGGGGAGTGGGCTGTAGTGCTGTTCCTGTTGGCAGGAGTGACACAGTCTCACTGCAAAGTTTGGAATGCATTGCCATTTTTTAGTTAGTTCTGTTCCAGGGGAGAACAGAGGACTCAGTTTCAAGTGCTGTTTGTCTGGCTCGTTTTAATAGTGCTGAGATTGCTTTATAAATGATGGGGAATGGGCTGAGGTACAGTGAAACACGGGGGTGATTTGTGCCAGGCAGTCATGGCATCACTAGCTTTGATTAGTTTTCACCTCACCAAACTGCACTGTTTCAATAAATTAGAGCATTTTTATGGCTGACTTGAGCACTGTGGCACACAGTCTGCTTGTGTCACACAGATAGTTCCATATATATCTCCTGCTAAGTACATAGTAAATAAAGGCTGTGAGGATCTACACTCAGCTGGAGAAGCCCTGTGACCCCCACTGTAATTTTTGAGCAAAGTAATGTCATATGTTGTATCCTAATAATGGAGAATATTTTTGGCCCTTCTGGAAAGGTGTCCTCTGAGATTTTACATGCACACACTGTCAGGTGCTCTCCCTTTCTTTGGGGTTGTACAGAGAGATGTGAAGTACATAAATGTTTCCATTCTAAGAATCTCCCGCTGTAAAGAAATCCTTGGCTAGAAACAAGTCTGTATATAGTGTTTTTTTCAAACTACTGTATAGCAGAGTTCATGTTTCAACCACAGGCCATATTCTTATTTGACCCTCCTCTGTCTGAAAATCTAATTAAAAAGAAGCAGGAGAACCACTGTAAAGTCTTGTTTGCAAGAAATGGGTGGACATTGTCTCTAATCTTGGTCCAAATTTCAGAGCTGCTTTAATTTCAAGGAGAAATCATCTATCTTCAGCCCTGCTGATTCTCATAATAAGTATTATTAAATACTGAGTTGTTGCCACCAGCAGTTATTAACACATCACTCTCTATTTTTGTGTAATTATTGCTGAATCAACAAGACCTGCCCATTTTTGCTTGAAATCTAATGATTTCCCAGTTGTAGAGAAGCTAATGAGTTTAGAAGGCTCCCCAAGGATTCCCATCTCTGTATCACCAGTGGGACTGGGCTCTGTTGGGAAGGGAGGGTTGACATCCCTTCCACCTCTCTACCAGGAACAGAGGGCTGCAGCTGCATGACCTGTTAACCTCTCTATTTTTTGGAAGTTCAGCATTCATTTTTACTAAAGAAAGGCAGGATGAAACATTTCAGTTGGTATGAAGCAGCATGCCTGTGATGTCAGAAATGAACATTGCCAGATACTCCATCAAAAGAATGGACCCAAAGGCATGGGAATTTGCTACTGGAATACACATTGAACATTTCTGGACTGTATTCCTTCTCCTGAAAACTTTCTGTGTTTTGTGATCCTCCAGAAATATTTGCAAACGCTGGGTTTTTATAATTAGTTTGAGATCAGGTAGACAGAAAAAAATCAGTGGAGTTGGCTGGAATTCCAGGAAGGAAAGACCTTATTTAGAGGAAAGGAAAACACTGCTGCCTTGAAGTTGCATTTACTTGGCAGAAAAGAGAGGGCAGGAGGCTGTGAAATGGAAAATTGAAGCCAAGGTGTTTTGTTTCATTTCTGTGGGTTTTTTAGTCATTGGCACTGCTCCTTTGGTGAAGCAATACAAATTCCCTAACCCAGCAGTGGTCAGCTTCTTAGACTGTTTCTTTTTCCATACCTTCTGTGGCCCTACCCACAAGATAATACCTGTTCTGGCTACACTCTCTGTGGAGCAGAGAGCCTTCTGCATGGGATGTGGTCACTTATAAAACTGTTACAAAGCCTCTTTGGGATGCCCTCAAACTCAATGTTGACAAACATTTTTTAAAAGTGATTTTTTTTATATATAAGACATCGAGTCAGAGGGGAACCAAAAGCTCTTAGGAGGGATTTATTTACTCAACATACTCAAGAGGCACCAAGAAGTTCTATAAATGCAGCACATTAAGAACTTCAAATCTTGTATGTAAAGATTATCTTTGTTTAGTAGTTAACAAGCAAGAGGAATAGTAAGGAAATGCAGAGTTTTTACTGTATTTGCAAGGAGGGAGCGAGAGCACAGCACTAACATTTTGCTTTCTTTACTGAGGTTTAAGGTTGCCACCTAGTTTTCCTAAGGCTCTAAGCTTGGTCAGTCCTACCTTTAAATTGGCTTTTCTAGGATAAATATCCCATCCCATTTTATTATCAGGATCATTATCATTCTCTCTTTTTGATTGTGTGACAAATTGTTGGGTTTACACCATGAAGATGCAACAACAAGTTATTGATTAAAACAGAAGGATATTGTGATTCAGAGCAAGACTTCCTTCATTGAGCATCAGGCATAGAAAAACCAGTTGTCTGATCTCGGTCTGGGCTCTATTAGTAGCCAGGGAAGAGAGAGGTGCTTCTAGAAGATGATTCATCCTGTCCAAAAATAGGTACCTAGGACTGACTGGATGATTGTCCCAAGAGAGTTATCTTTCTCCATGCAGCAAGGGAATCTGCATGACCTTCTTGGATGGGATGTCTTCCTTTTAAATGGTTGATGGAGAAAGCAGTGCTGAGAGTTATTTGGTTATAGTCCCTCTTTGGGGCTCCTCTATTACAGTCTAGGCTTTGGACCCAACTTTAGGGATCAAATAAGGCCACAGCAAAACAGACAGAAGTTGATAGTAAAGATAATTTCATTCCCAAGGTAAAAAATCTGTATAAAAGACTTGGCTTTGCAATGAAGTGTGCACTGAGTGATGTGTGAGTGGATGAAAGGGAACAGAAATGCCTTAATGCAGGCAGACATCTCTCTCTACTCTAGAGATGCTAAATGTTTTGTGGGATCTGAGCTATCACACAGCATGATTCTGGATCTTGTGAGAGCCTCTAAAAGATGTGCTTCCCACTGGAGCTTCCGAGATGGCAAATTGTAACTGCAAAGTGTTATCTTCCACATCCAATTTATTACATCAGCTTCTTGACATCTGGATTTTCATTAAAATATTCCAATTTCTCCCTTTTTATCAGTAATTAAAACTAAAGTGGAACAGCCCACCTTCTAAATGTGCTACTTAGTAATTACCCCTGTGAAAATCCATTTGCTGTGTCGTTAACAGATATACAGTCCTTTGCTAGGCCAGCAGAATGATTAAGATGATCTACATATTAGGCTGATGTTTAAATCTTTCTGATTCATCCCTGTCTCTCTCCTTTTAATATGGGTAGAAGCCAGGCCAGCAGGTCCCCAGTTTCCCTCTGGTGACCACCCCATCCCTCTGTTGGTAGTGGGTGCAAGAATGGGGTAAATGACAGTGAAATTGATAACGAGGAAATAAATCATGCAAGTTGGAACCCTTTAAAATTAATCATTAGCATCTTTCCTGAATGAGGATGCTTTTCTGACTCGGGAGGAGATGTTTGGTGAAGTTTCAGCAGCACTGTGAGCCCGGGGACAATCAGCTGCAGTCGCTGCTGTGGGAGGGAATTGCTGTGCCGCAAAATATTCCCACAGTCACATTGGCAGAGCTCATGCTGCATTTTCCAGAGGTGGGATGCAACGTTGTGTCAGAATCTGTACATTTTCCGTGTTAATCATTAGCCACATCAGACTTCCTCCCACTCAAAATTACAGTTCCTGCAGAATGGTGGCTCTGGCTTTAGAAATACCCTCGTTATTGCAGAGCCAAAGCATCTCTTGCCTGGTGTGCAGCATCAGCACACAGGGTTATTTTGGTCAGTATCCCATAAAGAAAAGCTCTGAGTCATGTGGGTCTATACTGATTAGAGATAACCCTGGGCTGAAATCAGCTCAGTCCTCTGGATGAGAATGAGGTGTCCTTTTGCTGCCCTCTTTCTTCTGCTTGCAAACATATCTCCTGCATGTGTTCAGGCACTTCCACTTTCCACCTAAGGAAATCAACACCTAAAGAGGTGATATACTTAAAATTATTTCAGAAAGATTCAGTGCTGCTTAACTCTTTAGCCTCACTAAATCTCAGAGAATAGCAGTTTGGGGATTTTTTTTTCCCAGACTGCTTTTAAAGGTGGTTTAATGTACGTACAGAAACAATCTGTTCAGAATATCAGTCCTAGCACATTTATTCTTCCAATAGATCTCCTGCTTTAAAAGATAAAGATAATTGTGTTTTCCCTCATTGTACATTATGGAATTCATCTTCCATCCAAAACCAGTTATTCTCCCCAGAGACATATTTGAGAAGGCTATTTTAATAAAGAAAAAACAGCTGTACAGTTTTGATGACCATGTTGTACTGAAATATAGAGATCAAAAAATATCAGCAGGCTGTCTTTATGTTCCCTAATGATATTGTCATTTTAAGGACTCACACAGTTCAACATCAGGAGCATAAGGAGAATAGACAGTATTAATGTGAGAATCATTAGAGACAGCTTTTCATGCAGGAGTTCTTACTCAAAGCACTTTTTTATTAAACCTCACAGTGCCAATATCTGAGATTTATTTATTGTGTTTCTTGTAAACATCTTAACCAAGAGTTTAATTACTACTCAGTCTTAGGAATTAGATAAGACAGAGAAAGCAATGTCTGAAAAAATTAGATATTTTCACTTTGGCAAAGGAATTAGCAGCAGGTGTCTTAATGGTTCACATTGTCAAATGTATTCCTTGCTGTTTTTGTTAATGGTCTGGAGAACTGAGTGAGCAGAAAAGTAAAAAAATTTGAAGATGACACAAAACTGTTGAAGGTCACTGAGGAGTAGGGATGGCTATGAAATCTTTTGGAAGACTCTAGGAAAGCAAAATGAGATAGAAACACGAGAACAAGCAGAATCTTCTATTTGAAATAAATACAAAATAATGAGATTTTGGGGAAAAAAACAAAACCAATTGTCAGCTATTCTTAAAAACCACTCAGGGAAAAAAAAATTGGGTCATCATTGGTGACAGTGAAAATCCCTACTTAAAATGCAGAGACATCCAAGAACCAAGTTGTGTGAGTACTGCACAGCACAGGATGGAAAACAGGCTCTGTAAATATTATAACACCCCTTTATAGACCAAGTGTAATGACATATCAGAAACATGGAATTAAACTTTGGTTATTTTTTTTTTAATTAAAAGTATTTTTCAGAAATACAAAGGTCTAGAAATGAGATGTTGAAATTGCTGGGTAAAAGTGTTCACGGGAAGAGAAACTGAAAAGATTGGAGCTGTCATTTAGAGATGAATAAAATGAAAAACACCAGAGAGAAGGTAACTTTTTACTTAAGCTTATTCTTTCTTCTCCTGAAGAATAAAAGGAAATTAATTAAACTGAGCATTTAAAACAGATCAAAGGAGACTCTCATCCTCAGTGTACAGTTAATGATGAGGTCTTTTCACTATAAGGTATAATTGAGCCCAGGAGTCATCCTGGGGGGAGGCTGCTCCATCAACTCCCACTTCTGCCCTAGTTTCCTCTTCTCTAGGAGTTTTTGGTCCTCTCCACTCTCTGGCTGGCCGTTGAACTGAGTGAATCCCTGCCTGGTAACTTACAGGACACTATTCCTAAATTCCATAGCAGCCCCCCCCCCCCCCCCCCCCCGGC
>VXBA01005702.1:56050-73871 GCA_013399895.1 Serilophus lunatus | reverse complement strand
CCCCCGTCTTACCATGGAAAAGGTTATTGAATTATGCTGCAGGTTCATTCACAGCTAAAAGTGCTGCCACTCAGCAGGGAATTGCCACAGGTGAACTCAAGAGTGGCACCTGCTCTTCTTAAACCACTCCACATGGCTGATTCTGAACAGGATTAGCTAGAGGGCCCAAATTATTTTAATAATACTGGTTTTCATTTCTCTTCTCTGGATTTGAGACTTCAAGGCTGTGATTAAGCCTCTCAACTACCCTTGTGTCCTAGGTATTATTAGACTGATGCCTAATGTAACATTCTCAGGGCCACAGTGTAAATAGCTGCCAGTGAGAAATCTCTTGAGTGTCCCCTGAAAACTGCTCTGCTCCTTTAGCCCCTAGCCCACACCCTTCCACAGTAAAGTCTCTTCCTTACTCCTCTATGAATTTCCAGGCATGGCACTGCAATTGCTGCAAGCATCCAAGAATCATTTTGTGACCTTGCATCTTACTTCACATTCCTGTAGCTCTTATCCAAGGTATTTTGACAAATGTGTCAATTCACCTGTGTCTCACACCTCCTCTTCTAAGGAAATGGACAATTCCACCTGGGTTGGACATAGCCTAGGAGAGAGAGCTGGGGCTCAAAGTGATTTAATGTTGTCTTCAGCTTTGCAGCTGCCCTGTGGAAACCCAATGGCTTAGAAAGCGAACACACAATTTTCATTTTGGAGAAGGAGCCACTATATAGTTTATCAAAGCATTTCTAAGGTGCAAAATTCCATAGAAGCCAGTGGAAGGTCCTGTTGACCTCAATGACTCCGTATTTTGCATCTTCACTTTGTGAGTTCTTTAGCAGCAATAGCATCACTGAAATGTCTCTGTACCCATTTCAGTGGTTTGAGAATTACATCTTTCATTTTCATGGTGCTTCATTTTGCAGACATCTAAAATTTCCTCTTAGAGAATCAGAGAATGGCCTGGGCTGGATGGTTCTTTAAAGATCATCTCATTCCAACCTCCTTGCTGTGAGTAGAAAAGACTTTCACGAGACCAGGTTGCTCAGAGCTCCATCCAGCCTGGCCTTGGGCATTTCCAAGTGTTCAATACAAAATTGTGTGCAGTCCAATCTGTAGTGAACAAAAGAAAATGGAAATAACACCACGATCTTCTCTGACACTGATCAGCCTCCCCAGAGTCTCAGGAAAATGACCCAGACACAGAAAAGATATTTGTTGGAG
Source organism: Serilophus lunatus (assembly GCA_013399895.1). Lineage (NCBI taxonomy): Eukaryota > Metazoa > Chordata > Aves > Passeriformes > Eurylaimidae > Serilophus > Serilophus lunatus. The sequence continues at coordinate 72,659 of VXBA01005702.1, read as the reverse complement.
TTTTGGTGTCAGGACAGAGGTAGCAGGAGTGGTATAAGAGATACTTCTGTTGTTACTTGACATGACAAATACTGAATAAACAATCAGAAGCTGCCATGAGCATTTAGATTACTAAGAGAATAAAAAAAAGGCAGAACTAAATCAGCAGGGATGATGATAAAAATTATTGATTGAACTGTATGCACTGCCTGTACTTGTGAGAGATCTTGGGTTTTTTCTTGCAGCATAATTTTGGTGGAGTGATGCATGTTGGGTCTCACTGCTCTCTGGAGGTCCACTGTCCCTCTGTCTTACATCTGCATGCTACAAATGCATTGCTTGCTTTACTTGCCAGCACCACTTTCATGAACAGGAAGAGATTATCTGGTTTGTGGTTTGTTTTGTTTTAAAATCCTTTGCAAAGCAGTTGTGCAGATTTTTTTCTTAAAAGAATAAAGAGATTTGGCTCTGTGGTGGGACCAGAAGACTGTCAACCCCATCAGCACAGACTGGCACATCCCACAGAGTTTAATGGTTCTCATCAGTAGCATTTCTCAGCAATTCCATACTTTAGGGACGACCACTGAGGTGTCTAGAGCTTATAAACTTTATGTGTATAAAAAATGAGTGCAGTGTTTGAGAGGAAAAAAACCATTGTCACGTAGATCAGTGATTTTGCCTCTCGAGCTCTTCAGGAGCAAACATCCATTTTGCCTTTAGAAGCCAGGGATATTGAAAAGATTTTGTAGTGTGCCCTCCCTCACTGTTTGCTTTGTTTTTTAGGTTTATAAGCCACTGGCAAGCCATCCACTGGAGTGGAAGCTGCCCATATATTCCGAGGGGTCAGCAGAGCTGGTCAGACGGGGTGACCTCAAGGCCAGCAGGAGGTAATGATCAGATTAGCTGAGTCAGAACAGCCAACCACAGCTCTATATATATCATGGCTCCCCTTCAGAGGAACTCACCTAATCAGATCTGTCCCCAGGAATATGTTTATCCTGTCTGCAGCCTGGATTTCAAAGCAATTTTTTTGTTTTTTCAGATCCCAGCTTCCTGTAAACCTAGGAGTGCTGAGATCCCAAAGCCCCTTTGGATTTCTCTCACTATGGGAATGCTACAAAATTTAAGCACCAACTGTAAGTGCCTAGTTTTTCTCCAGGTACAAAAAGCTGTGGTTTGGCCTCAGTCCTTCTGTCAGCAAGGAAAACTTGCTCCAGTTGTTTCTGCAGATGGGAGTTTGTTTTTCCCTTAGCTTTGAGTGTCTTCTCAGGGTTGTTGAAATCCCTCCCTTACATGGGTGCCAGAGAATCCTGGCCCTGCAGGAGGCCACAGATGTGGTGGTTTCTGCCACAAGGAGAAATGCCTGTGCTCCCCCTCTGTGCTGAAGAGTGAGGACAGTTTTCCCAGGCTTGCTCTTTGCATCCCCAAAGGTGTGTTGCTGACCTCACTGATTTTTGCATTCCAGTGAATATAGCAATAACAAAGCCAAAGCAGCTCAAAGCTTTTAACTGATGACCCCAAAATGTGAGGAGAAAGTCTGTTGAAGTCATATAGGAGGAGGCAAAACATTCCCATTTCCTGCCTCTGAGGTCCAGTTTTCTCTTTGGCTCATTACCTTTGAATCTTTCCCCAAAATTAACCCCTGTAGTGCCATTCATATGACCTGCTCTGATGCTCTAAGAGAAATGTGGAAAAATATGTGTGAATAGGTGATTCTGGGGGTTTTCCTCCAAAATCTGTGTGTGGGGATTGCACCAGCATATCAAATCAGCTTTTTCCTGCTTCCCAGACAGCCTGTCCATCCCAGTTCTGCAGAAGCAATGCTTCTTCCAGCAAATGTCACAGTGCAGCAGTTTTGAGCCAATGAGCTCAACTTCTCATTGCTGTTTATCTGCAAAAACAACATCAACCTTTTTGTTTGGATTTTGAGAAGTGACTTGAAACCCTGACACGCAAGAAAGGCAAAAGACCTGGAAGCGGTGAGGTTCACCCCTAAAGTTATGGAGCTATTTAAAGCACAGTTTCAGAAGCAGCTTTAATTGACAAGCTAAAAATCTCTGCTGCATTTCAGAAGCACAGAGGGAGCTGCACAATTACTATAAGCCAGGGAGGAAAAGTGCATCCCTCATCAGTAAAGCCATGACTGCTGGCTGTGTGCTTTGCTGTGCACCGCGTTTGTAGCCTCACATTTGTCAGCTTTTCTTCCCTTTTGGTTTGCCAGGCTGTTACTGCGGCACAGAAGTCAGTAAACACAAGTTTCAAGTACTTTTCGCTTTGTGATTATGATGTAACGTTGCCATGAAATCCTTTTCTCCATATGCTGGCTCATCCAGAGGGATATTTCAGCTTGTTTAACTCTGTACAGTGAGCCACGTGCTCACTAAAAAGAGAAAGGACCATGAGACCCCATTTCCTAGAGGTGGTGACCCCCTAAGTATCCAACACCTGAAGGGAACAGACAGCAGGCGGAAGATGATGAAGTTAACTCCCCCCAAGACAGCCCCAATGCCATTTTACCCCCCTGTCCTCATTCTTTGTCCAAAGGATGATGGATAATTTAGGAATCTTCCATAACTGCTGAGTTTCCTTCCCTAGCTCTGGCTGTGGGACCATATCAGTGTGAGGAGGGAAAAGGAATTGTTTAGGGTGGGACCAAGTGTAACTAGGGGCAATGGGAGGAAACAGAGCAAAGAAAAGTCTAGGCTGATTATCAAGAAAAACATCCTAACGTTGAAGCCTGAAAGGGCTGTTTAATAATCTCCCAAAGCAAGTAGTGGGAACCTTTATCAATGAGCCATTTCAAACTTTGCAGGACAAAGCCCTGAGTGTGGGGAATAGTCATGGACTGGCTGGGCATGAAGGGTCTTTCCCACTCCTCCTTGCTGACTCCTTGCCCTCACCCTTCTAAAGGAAACAGAACCTGAAATGCACAATGCAACCTGTAGCTTCCTAACACATGCACGTACACACAGAAAGAAAAACAACATCCTTAGAGATTGGGAGCCTGGGAAATGTTTTTTAAATTAGCTTCAATAACATGACAGATGATAAGAAGTTTTAGAGTAATTTTCTCTCTTTTTTTTTTTTTTCCAGCTGTGTTGCCAGAACGTGTCTGTCCTGGCAGCAGCTTTCTTGTGAATTAATGAAACATCAAGGCTGCACTACCAGCCAGATTGGAGTAGCTTGTTTTCAGGAGAGAGGCTGAACTGGCAGATCCTCAGCTGCTACAAATCAATTAAGTTCCCTTGATTCCAGCACAGAAGGCCACTGACTTACAGCTGCAGAAGATCTGGCCCATTTCATGTTGGAACAGAGAGATTGCTTTCATTCTGCTGAGAGCTGGACTATTTAAAATTTAAATGCTGTTAAATTTTAAAATCATAATTTAATTTAAAATTCCCTTTGCAATTTGTTTTGGTGCCAGCATTCCTCATTTCTGCTCCAAAGAGTTGTGACTATACATTTCCCCAAGACCATCACATCAGGGTTCTCTTCAGTGTCTGTGGCCAGCAGGTATGATATGCCTTGCCCTTGGATTTTTTGCCGATTCCAGTTTCTTGCTCCTGTTTGTTAAATAACTGTAATAAGAATATCATAGGGTTGTGGAGTCATAGAATGGTGTGGGTTGGAAGGGACCTTAGAGATCATCTAATTCCAACACTCTGCCATGGGCAGGGACACCTTCCACCACACCATGTTGCTCAGAGCCCCATCCAGCCTGGCCTACATAGCATTAAAAGTTAGCCAAGACTCCCCACATTGCCCAAATCCTCAGAAAGCAGCAGCATGCCTCAGTGCTGGAAGAGGAGAGGAGAAGGAGCCCCTTGCCTATGGAAAAGCACTGAGGCTCAGAAAGGCTGCAAAGATAGACAACTTCTTACCAGCATGTCACAGCCCTGTGTGCTCTGTGTGGGTTGGAGGCTTAGTTTTGGGAAGGAGGGATGCTTCCAGCTCCCTAGAAAGACTTTGTGCAGTGAGGACATGTTGCACTTGTTGTATTTGTAGGGAATGCCATGTAGAGAAGCTTGATGTTTGACCATGCAGACCCTGACAAACCCTGGAAGTTTTTGCTACGACAGGTGAGAGTTTTGCCTTATTAGAAGTTATTTCATGGCATCTAATCCTCAATTAGTTGGCTACTGGGGCTGGCACCAGTGAAAGGAAAATTCCTTATCTCCCTCGGCCCATGGCTGTGAGGGGAGGGGCTGTCCTGGTGAGCTGCAGGTAAAAGCAGTAGAGAAAGGGGATGGTGTCCAGAGTTGGAGAAAGAGAACAGGGGCTAAAGCAACTGAGAGGAACAAGGGTTAAAGGGGGCTCGAAGGGGCTGGGGAGGTGATGTTAGATTAAGGAGGCTCTATCCAGACCTGTGTGGCATCACATTCCAGGTTGGGAGACATCCATTCAGTTCCCCGCTTGCCTTCCCGTGAGGATGGGAGACCTTGCTCTTCCAGCTTGCAGCTGGGTTTGTAATTTGGCAAGGAAACTTTAAAAAAACCCCAACCCACAACCCAAAGCACGTCATTACAAAGTGTTACAGCACATGCATTTAGCACCTCGCTACAAAGCCCAGCCCAGAGCCAACTTTCCAGTGTAATTTTCCTGCATATCTGCCAAGTGGCGCATGGAAAGAACCATCTGTGGTGTCTTACAGGGGCATTTCCCGGTCACAGCTTCCAAAGGGTAACTAAAACCTGAGTTCTAGGGCTGGAGTTTTCACAAGAATGTAAGTTAAAGCTGAGAGAGAACAAGTGATGACTTCTGCTGTTTAGTCTGCTCTGTCTGTATCTGGAACTGATCATTCTACTCAGCAAAATTAACATCTCCTAAGTACCTCATAATCCAATTTATATTTCAAGAATTTTCTTTAAAGAATTAAAAACACTGTCTGTCAGTCACTGTTCATTAAACTCTTTTGGGTCAGGTGATACTTTGGATCACTAAGATCCTGAAGATATTTATATTTTAATCTCCAAAGGACTGGCTACCCACAGGAATATGTGATCAAGGGAAAAGAGACTCACAGAATATACTAGTTTGGAAGGGACTCCCAAGGATCATCAAGTCCAACCTTAGCCCTGCACAGGAGCCACATATTGTGCCTGAGAGTATTGTCCAAATACTGCATTGCTCATCTCTGGAGACACCATTCCAGAATGAGTGCCTTTCTGGGATGCAGGCTTTTGCCAGGCACATCTTGTGCAGCTCAGAACAAGAATGGAGGAAAGTCCATACACAAGAGGCCAGACTACATGATGTAATGATCCCTTTGGCCTTAAAAATCTTGAATCACTGAATTGAAATCTATGAAAAAAAGAGTCCCTAGCTGCAGGAATGAACTGGCTCAATTGCAAATAGGTCAATTAAACTCAAACTGACAACCCTCCTGGATCATCTTTAAAGTTATAAATTGGATTGAAAGGGATGTAAGTATAATTGAACTTCTGTACTTTCAAGCTATTACAAAATTTCTGACTTCTCGTCCAACACTCCTGGGCGATGTCCTTGTGCTTGCCTAAAAAAGGTGCATTATTTTCCATATCTCTCTACAAAAGGGGTCTCTAGTTGGGCTGCAAAGGGAGCTGGACTGACCAGGCAAAGTCCAGTCCCTTATCCTGCTCTAGGCAGGCAGCAGCCACAGAGATCCCTTCCTGGATGTTAAGCCAGGTCATTCTTATTGTGAGCAAAGGGGAGGGACCCTCTCACTTTTCAGCCAGGGACGGACAATGGTGCAAAAAGGCTGAGAGATCAGATCCCAGGAACTGAGCTGGACCTAAGCAGGAGTGGAGCGTGGCTGCAGTGTTCACAGTGCCATCTTTTGGATAAGGTGGAAAACTGTACCCAATTCATGATGCCATCAAAAAACTCTCCAGGCAACTTCTCCCAGTGAAAAAGGTGCTTTTTTCCATGCTGTCGCCAAAATCGCTGCCTGAGTTCTCCTTGAAGGTTTTATTGGGAAAAGTTATTCTTCCCTTCAAATTCAGAATTGCTCTGTGGTATGTCTGCAAAGCATCCAGCAGGGCTGCCTTGCTTCAGTCAAATACATTTCAGTGGGTACAGCTCAGGGAAAACCACATTGAAAGAGATTTTTCCAAAGGAACTCGAGTGCCTGATGAAAACCACGGCAGCTCCCGATGATGGAAAGCCTGATCTCAAGCAGGAGAAGCACAGATGCAAAAGGGCAGCTGTTCCAGGATTTGTCTGCACTGCACTGTAATTTAGGGCTGAATAGAGGAAAAAATCTAAACCCCAAAATGTCCTGTTTGTCATCTTCTAACTCTAAAAACCAAATATGCCCTATATGTGATCTAATACTGTCCCATGTAATTTACTGGAATTGGGCTTTTAAAATTGAGTGAAACAACCCAATTCCTGGAGGGGCCTTAACTGAGAATATGCTCATCCTCAGAAGTCATGCTGATGCTTTTTGCTTCCAAGCCAAGATTTTGTAAATCTAAGTCAGCTCTGTCTCTTGTGCCTAATAATATGAAGCAAGAAAGAGCCTAGCCTTATAAAAACTGTGGGTTTTGGCCTCAGCCCATATTGATTATCTGAGATCTTAAATGAAGCCCAAACTTCTGGTTCTTGCCCAAACAGCAATCATCCTGGAGCTTCCTGCCTGCAAATCCGACTGGCACACACTGGGTGTTCTGAGCTTGTTCAGACTCACATTTCCGAGTTTAAGCTGAGCTTCCTTTTGTTTACAGACACTTTTCTTGAGCAAAGTCTTTCTTTGTAATCACATGCTCTTCATGGAATCAAAATACTCACTGACTTGTATAGATTTTCTCTCCATGAAATTATTGGCAAAATGCTGCTGATTTTATTGTAATCGAGTTTTTCCCACTAGGAAACTCGGGTCTTCGAGGCAGCTTCTAGAAAACAGTGCTATAGGAAACCAGGACTAAGCAAGCTGTGTGGTTAAGCAGAAGATGTTCTAATGCCCACCCCAACAGTCCCGTAACTGGGAGCTGAACAGAGACACCTGAGCTACTTCTGTCATCCAGCAAGGAGAAACTGCAACTCTCTGAGTAGCCCTGGCTGCCCTTGAGTGCCTACCTCTGTCAAAGATCTGCAGAAAGTATCACTTCAGCCCATGACTGTTCTAACTGAAATCAGTATAAATAAAGCAGGCAGAACATAGCTTGGAGTGCTGTCGCCCTGAGTAGAAGCCTAGGACAGCTTCCCCATGTATTTTCATTGCTGAAAGTTACTGTCATCAAATGTCTGCAACAGCTTCACCCTCTCCCTTCACCTTCTCAGCCACTGCTGTCGCACGTGGAACCCATTTCTGCCACTGAAACACCATTTACAGGTTGAAACTGTCTGCTTTTGAAGAGGGGAAACAGTCCCACAGCAAGCCTTCGTTTGCTGGCTGATGATGATTTTGGCCACATAGGTAAGTGAGTTCTGCTCAGAGAATTTGTGGCTTCCTCACCCCTGGAAGTGTCCAAGGCCAGGCTGGATGGGGCTCTGAGCAACCTGGGATAGTGGAAGGTGTCCCTGCCCGTGGCAGGGGGGTGGAACAAGATGGTCTTTAAGATTCTTTCTAACTCAAACCATTCTGTCATTCTGGCACCTCTCTCAGCAGACTTGTGGCAGAAGGACAACCCTGTTTAGAGGGCTGGTTCATCTTCTCATTCCTATTTTCCTGCCACATGAAGCTGGAGGTGAGGAAGGGAAATGCCTTCAGTTGACATGATAGCATGGATGGAAAGCTCTTGATTTTCCATGCAGCTGCAGAGCCCTTGGTCATTGAAGTGTCCTCTGCCCAAGCTCTTATTTGTTTTCTCAGGATTGAATGCTAGGGAAGGGACAAAATGTTCACTGGATAGGGAATGTGAATCAGCCAGTGGAGGGCACTGGTGCTTTTGAAAGGAAGAGTCTCTTCTGCAGGGCAAGCTTGGCCAACTGGGAAGAGCACTTGTCCCGGGGCACTGAGGCTTTCTGCCCTATCTGGGTAGCTGTGAGCTCAAGAAAAATCTTCTGAGTGATGGAGTACACTTAAGGCAAGTCCTCAAAATTGTGGGGATATGCCTGTGATATCATATATGCACTGTTATACTCTCTCATCTGTTTTATGTGCTGGCTGAAGCACTTTTTGATCCCTTGGAAAAACGTGTGCGTGCCTCCATTTTCACAGGTCCCTGCACAGGTGGGTTGTATGCTGGAATGCCCTCAAAGGTGATGTTCTAAAGCTACATCATGTGAGTAGCTGGGAGAAAAAACCCCCCTGGGGGTTCATGAGGGTGATTCTGCTGGGAAGTGCCTGGTCCTGCTTGTGGATGCTGTTTGTGTGCAGTGAATGGAGCAGAGGAGACCAGGAAAAAAAGAGCAAAGCCTGGAGACCTGCTCAGATGAAGGAAAGCCTTATAGAAAAACCAGTCCAGCAAAAGGAACTTTACTAGGTCTCAGTGGCAGATGGATTGAATTATTCAAGCTTAAGCTAATACAAACTTTCCATGTCAGATGCTATGAGTTTCACTTCGTGAGGACTGAAGTGTTTTGGGCAGTGTCTCTTTAACGTGCTGCTGAAGTTTGCACATGCAGATACATATTTTGGGCTGCTAAAATAATTCTGTGTAAGAGGGAAACTATGAGCAACTAAAAGGAGAAAGTTAACACTTCTGAAAAACAAAATCTGCCTCAGAAATTGATGCATGCTTTGAAAAATCAGAACATTTTATCAGTAAGGATTTCTGGCTTCCGACCACGTGCCAATCTGAATCCAGTTTTACAATCTCCATCTGCCATATCAACTCTCACTCTCAGTGGAATTTTTGTCTGAGTGGAAACAGGACTGCTGGGCTCTTTGACAGCAGAGTTTTCCTCCCCCAGGGACAGCCTGAAGGGCAGGGCATGGCAGTGATTTTTCCTAGGAACGTGACAGTACGAATGTCCGCATCTATGTAGCGAATCAGCTCACCCTGGCGAAGCAGCCCATGTATTTTTGACCCTGTTTCTCCAAGATTTCTCACAAGCAGCCTCCTTGAAACAAAGCTTAGCATTTGCTTGTATATTTTGCAGGACAAGGGTCAGAATTTCCTTAGCCCAGAGCCCAAATAAGAGGTTTTTGCTCTTGAAGCGACTGTGCTCTTGAGCTAAACGCTATCAATTCAGCTGATGGAGTTAACTGCAGAAATGTAGAAGGTAACGGAGCTGTCGAAATAGCTTGTGATTATTATCTGAGGGCTGGGTGGAGACCTATTGGAGAGGCAGCAGCTGGGAGCTGGCGTATCCAGAATAGAGGCGCTGACATTACAGAACGTTTTTCCTTGTTAAATGCTTTGGTTTTCTCTGAACTTTCCAACTTCCCGGGAGGGGTGGCAGCTACATGACCTGCAAACCCCGGGGAGACTGATCCCAGCTTTTAGATCAAGGAACTCAAAGTGACAATGGGGACAGAAAGAAAAACAAATGCTGTTTTTTAAGGAATGCGCTTTGAATTATTTATCCGCGTGTTCCTGAAGTCTTGTTTTGCTCCTCACTGTGCTAGCTATGAGGCACTCTAATTGCAAATATTTAAGACACACATAAATTGCCTTGCCAGCCATGATTAATGCTGTTTGTAAGGCTTAGAAGTACTACCCCTGCAACTCCATCCCAGAAACCTTAATAGACCACCTGTTAGGTGAGAGGCAAAATTATCACAGGCATGTTGTGAATCATCGGAATTCCAGTGAAAATAGGTGATACTTCTCTAGCATCCTGCAAACCCCTAGACACCTTTTTCTGCTTGCTGCATCCCTGATGCCAGTTCCTTAGGGGTGCAGCTGGGCTCATTTCTAACCAGACGCTTCAAGAACCAGCAAGGTACTGGAAGGACAATGCCCTGGCTTGGGGTGGATGTCCAAAGCTTTACCATTCAAATGCCCTGAGAGCATCGTACCTGGCTTTCCCTGGCTCCCCAACCCTTTTCACTTTCTTTCCAGTCTTGAGAAGGCATTTTGTGACATCCCCACTGATATGCAGTGGTTGTGCTGGGGAAAAATGACAGTGTAGAACATAAGCACTGACACGCAGTGATTCCATGGGTAGTGGTGACGTTGACAGAGGCAGACTTTTGAAAACAGACAGACTGCAAGTGTCAGGTTGCTTCTCGAGCCCTGAATAAACCTGCTTAGACTGCTGCTTTTGTTTTTTACAGCTGCAAATTTAACTCTTTGCAAGAAAGTCCTGTGATCTTTTGCTCAGTTCCAAGCTGTGGTAGTTTGTGCTTTTGTGTCTCAGACACGCTGTCTTTCGAAAGCCTTAAAATGGTCTGAAGCAAAGGTCTGTGGTGGCTGGGGAAAAAGCACAGTCACAACAGAATGTCAAGAAACATCTCTCTCGGATGCAGAACCATCAGCCCCAGCTCTGTGGCCACGAGCAGATGGTGGCAGTAAACACTGCATGGATGCAGCTAGAGCCACAGGTCCTATGTCCAGAAATGCCTCTCTGTGGGAGGAGGAAGGTTTTCAGCCCACAGACACTCGTGATGGAGTCATATGAGGTCTGTGTAATTCTCTAGGCCTCAAACTAGATGTACATGGCCCAAAGGCAGAGCCTGGACTTTGTGTGAGACACAGGAAAGGACTGGACCTGCTTAGCCTAAGTACAATGGCAAGGGATGGCGACGCGCTCCCTAGACCGAGACCTCAGTCCCTCGGGATGTGGCCTCGAGCATGGGCTGAATGGAGAGCACACAGAAGTGTCAGGGGTGTTATGTCACCTCTGTTTGGACCGGGACCCCCAGGACACAGGCAGGGGCACCCCTCCAGCCTCAGCCAGCTGGAATTTGCAATGTCAAGTATTGAGCTAAACTTGACAAAAGTTTCTGAGGACCTTTTTTCTGGGGCACGCTGTGCTTCCTCAGCAGCTTTGGGAAAACGGCCCTGGGTCGCCAGAGCTCTGCCAGCGCCGAGCAGCCAGAGGCACAGCTTTGAAAGCCCTTTCCTGCTCTGCATTAGCACTTCAGGAGGGAAGGGCTGCAGGAGAGGTTTACCTGCTGCAGTTCCCCGGGCCCAGCACCAGCTCTGTCTCTCTCATCGGCGTGTCTTCAGCTCTGTAAGCTGCCTCCAGAGGCAAGTTCACACACCAGCTCTGCACAACAAGGGCTTTGGAAGGGCACAGCTACGTTCTGTGGAAGCATCTGCGTCAAGCCTTTGCCAAAGCAGAGGTCAGAGTTGTTCTGCTTTCTACAGAAAACCTGCAAATTGAGTGACAGCCCCTGAGATCACCTCAGCAGTCGAAAGGATGGCATCAGGCTGATAACTCTCCTGCTGTGTGCCACCACCGTTATGCTTTCCCTGGAAAAATAGTCCAAGAAATCATTCATGTTGGCAGCATCTGTAGTAGTGAGCAATTGGCCAGGGCCTGCTCTCTGCCCCCGAGGTCAAGCAGGCTTACAGAGAGCTCAGCTCATGTCCTCGGGGCTGACCTTGTTTTCTCCCCAGCACAGGGTGAGCTCACCCGTTCCGTGGTCAGGATCAGCCCCAGGGCTGCCAGCTAGGAGAGCCCAGGGTGTCTTGGGCCAAAACAGTGGCAGGGAATGTGCTAACGCTTAGAAAGCTCATAGGGCTCTGTGTTGCTGCTTGAGGCTGTGCCCAGACTTTCTGCTCTTTACTGGTGCAGATGTGGTAACTGGAAATAAAGGGAGCTGAGCAAAATGATGCTCTGCTCGTTTGTGAATGAGGCAAAAGCTTTAACTATTGTCCCTTTCCCCAGCAAACTATGCACAGTGGCGGGGGGAGAGCTTTCCTGTGCCACGTGTCTGCGTGGCTCTCCTCTGCTCCTTGCCTGCTCACAAATAGGTGGGAAATGTGGCAGGATACTGGGCACTGCCAGGCTCGTCTCTCCAAGTGCAGGAAAGCTGGCAAATTTACAGTTCTGCATGGTCCACAGAGGAGCTTGCAGTGGCCTCCCCACTGCACCAGGGCTGTGTTTTATGGTGCTGCTGAAGCCAATCCCTCCAGTTGAGCTTCGTCTCCATGTAATCCTGCACGGGCAGCCAGAGTTCAGAGCCTGGCCGAGCTGCTTCCCTCGGATGACAAAGGCATGAGTCAGTTACAAGCTCAGTGTAACCTACTTATTTATAAAGACTGTATACAGAGGGAATTTTTTTTCCCTCCTTGGCTATGGCAGACGCTTCCAACAGGGAGAAAGCCTCTTTGCTCTGAGCTCACAACGAGTTTCCCCAGCACTGACGAGGCCTTGCTTCTCTTTTTCCTTTACAGGATCCACTCAGACAGTTTGCAGTCCATGGAGTTAGCAGGGAGGCACACAGTTCCTTTACACCTTCCTGTCTGCAGTATGTGCCTGAGGCGGAGGGATGGCAGCAGGAGTTGGAAAAGATCATATTGTGAGGGTAGGTACCTAAGGCATGACTGAGAGGGAACCAAAACTCTCAAGGCCAAAGTTGCAGCCCCTTCAAAAGGCCACACCCTTTTAGTTTCCACCTAACTCCAGGGCTGTATCATTCTTTTCTGACCACATTTTTTTTCTAAGCACTGCAACGGTGTGATCAGTGTAGTCCAGGAGTCTCCCTCTTGCTGTGCACCAAGTATGGGAATGACATAACAGGGCAGGGTTTCAGACATGCCAAGGCCATACTTGTTTGCCTAAATGTAGTCATGTAGTGCAGTATTTTAAGAACGTTTTTTTTACCCTACCCAGCCTCCAACTGGCTGGTTTATGCATCCTGCAGCACCCAAAACACCTTTATGGTATATCTGACATGCAGCCCATGGGTGTCCCACGCCCTTCTGTACTGGCAGGGATATACACATATGCTTAGAATAGCATGAGACAGCTCTGCTTGAGCAGCTACATCCTTCCCACCACCAGCTTCAGTGTTTCCCAGGCTGGTCTACACAGTCCAACTAGTCCAGCTCAAGGGCTAATTTTCCACGCCAGTGCAATTTTAGTTTGCCAGAGTTGTATTTGGTTAGGACTGGTTATTTATTATTCCAGCAAGAGAAGGACTTGATGAAATGTTCAAAGCATTATGTAAGAAAGCTCAGGATAACCTGGCAAGCACAAGAGCATTGAACAGTATAGAAATACCAAAAGCAACACAGGATTTGATAGGACTTGGTTGGCTGCACGGTATGAACACTTAGAGATCACAGACCTGAATCTTTATGGTGCTGCCTCTTGTGTGGTCATTTATTATAGCTTGAGATGAGTACATGTGTGACCAGTCAGCCTTAAAAGTACTTCACAGCAACTTTGCACTGGAATGGGCGACTGCAAAGCATGCTGTCATTTGGTCCTTTAAATCTACTAATGCAGCAAGATCTTCCTACCTCGATGTTTGCATTTTCTCACCATCAGGTTCCAGTTATATTTGCTTTTTGGAGGAAAACTGGCATCTCTGGCTATGCATGTACACGCAGGTAAAGCGACAAACCTGCCCTGCTGATTGTATCAGGCAAGCAGGTTTGGAGTACAACACCCCTCTCTCGTGCAGAAAGTATTTCGTTACACAAACCAACTGTTGTTGTGGTAGAAAGAACAGAGTCACAGTTTTTAAGTAGGTCTCAGCTGGTGAGAGAGCACAGATCCATGGGTATGACTGTGATACTCATTCTTTGGTGGAGCTGCTCCAAAAAGCTTCAACTTCTGCAGCCTTGATATCTGCAGGAAGCAAAGGGAGAAAAGAACAGGTGCACAAGAGCAGCTCCCCCTCCTTAACCGGCTCTGTGTTAAGCCAGTTAAGCTGGAATGGAGGGTCAGTGCTCAACACATGAAAATGCACCTCGTGGTTACACACAGTGAGCTTGAGCACTTGGATGGAGGGTTTCAAATGTTCCTTCAGCCACAGCACCTTTCAGCCTGCTGGACATCTCAGAGGTGAAGAAAGCTCGAGGACCACTGGAAGCAGCCAGTTGGCCCGTGGCAGGACTTTGCAGGGCAGCTGGGTGGGAAGGTCCCCGTGCCAAACAGCTTTTGCCACCTGTCCACCCCTCAGAGCTGTGCCTCCAGGGGATTGTTAGGACACACACAGTCTTTGCTTCCATGGAAGCAGAGAGGTGGACAGGGTTAGAGAAGCGGCAGGGTGACAGCAGGGAGCTGCTGGCAAGTCTGACAGAGGTCATTGCTGATTTCCAGAACAGGGGAAGGTCTGACCTGCAGCCCTTCACAAAGTTCAGTGTACAGAGCCCCTTACAAACAAATAGCACTTCTTGGGGATGGAGAACAGGAACGGCTCATTCTCGCAGGTAAGAAAAACCAAAGAAGAATGTTGTAAGTCTGGACTCCTCCCTGCCAGCTGAAATGGGGAAATGAGGAGAGAGGCAGGAGCATGAACTGCCTGTTTTATCTGCACAGGAACCCCGTTGTATGCTGGGCTATCAGCACATTTTCTGCTTTTCTCTGGCACATAAATGCAACAGAGCCATGAAACATGAGTTAACATGACAGCTGAAACCTGCAGCCTGTGGTTCTCAGCATTTTTAATCTGTATTTCCTTCTCTTGTTCTCATGATACAAGCCCTCTGACAGCCAGTCAGGCTCTGACAAGTCACTGGGGCTGCAGCCAAAGCAGAACTCCCAGGTTATGCAGGAGCAGCAGCCACTCTCCCTCAGTTCATTTATGGCACAGCTCTTGTGAATGGCAAAGTGTCTCCACGCTGAAGACCAAATACCAAGGGAGCTCTGGATGTGTTTAAATAAAGCTAGGTTTAATTAGAGCCGTTCAAAAATTAAATGCAAGAACAGAGTGTATTTATGTTTGCACTCAAAAATGTATTAGACTCTCAGGCAGAACTAGGTCACCACAGCTCAAGTAAAATTAGTGGGAAATGCAGCATGTGGGAAAACATTGTTTTGCCTGTTCAATGTGAGTGGGATGACTCCTACAAGAGCTGCAATACCCCCACCCTTGGAGGCCTTTGGAGTCACCAGCTGATACCAAGAAGTCAGAAATCTCGACTTATAGTTCATATAAGAGATTCTGGCTTGGTTTACATTTTGATTTTGATCTTTCTCACTCCCTGCTTGTGTCTCCTTCACAGCTACCACAGTGCATCTTCCTGATACGTGCAAAAAAGCCCCGCTGGTATTTTGTTTGCTAAGGTAGTGCCTCCTGTCTGCCAGGCACCAGTCTGCAGCTCTAGGCTCTGTCTAAGGAAACCAAGCTGCTTACCCCTGAATCACTGTTTAGATGTGGATCTCCTTGTTTTGGGGAGGCTGGGATACGCTGTGACGGGTCTTGCACAAGTCTGGTGGCACGATGGGAATTTGCAGGCGCCACAGATCAAAGGGCTGGGAAAGGTCAAGCGTTTTGCCTGGATGAGATTAAGGATCAGCTGGGCTTGAGGTGACTGCTGCAGGGCATGGGACATCTCCTTCTGCTGGCAAAGAAGAGAGGGTACATGCTTTGGTAAGGAACCAGGGCAACAGTGTAAATTCCAGGAGTTGTCAGAATTGCAGATTTTCGTGCCAAGAAATCTCAACATTTTCTAATATTATTTCAGAGTGAATCAGCAAAAACTGAACAAGCAGTGCTCGTACTTAATTGGGCCTCGTTTGAAATAAGGCACTCACAGCAATGATAACAGACCTAAAGAAGCTTCTGAACAGCCTCTTGGGGTATGAAAAGGCAAAATTCTGCTCCCACAGAGCACCTTGGGGTTTTTTTGCCTGGCAACTCTTTCAAAGGGGAGCTGTGTTCTCAGAAATTTTTGGCCAGTCCCAGTGAATACGTAACACTTGGTTCTGCAGTGCCATGGGAAGCAAGTGCTTAAAGGCATCATCTTGCATTTGTATTTTGTTTTTACTCAGAGAATGGTCTGAGTTGAAAAGGACCTTAAAGATCATCTTGTTCCAACTCCCTGCCATAGGCAGGGGCACCTTCCACTAGGGCAGGTTGCTGAGAGCCCCTTGAACTGGGCTCCACTCTCCCACTCAGCTGCTGGTCCAGCCTCAAGTTGTTCTGGAGTGACTTCCCATGGCTTCCCCCTCTCCTGTGTCACGCCTGGCTGTGGTTGGCATTGCCATTACTGACCCTGGTGTGACACACTGTTGACGTCCACAGTTCCAAGGGCCTTATTTGTCTTTCTCACCCCACCTAATTCCAGAAATACATGACCAGGACATTCTGCTTGAGGCCCAGACCTGAATCCTCTACAAGGTGGGGGTGGACCAAGCCGTGCTGAGCATCAGCATCATAGTGGGGAGGTAAGATCTTAAAATTTATCCTCCGTTTTGGCCCAGATGTAATCGCCTTAAACCCTCCAATTGCTGAGCATTCGCACTGAATATTCACTGGAGACACTCACAGATGGAGCCTCCTGCCCCACACCCTTTTTTCAGCACATGCAACCGAGGTTCATTCTCATGACACTCTTTTATGATCCGCATCTCAGCTGCAGAAAACACGTCCCAGCCTACAGGGCAGAATTGTCAAAAGCAGCCAGGTCAAGTCCCGTGGCGAGGATCACATCCTTTATTATCTCCTTGCCAAACGTCTCAGTGCATAAATTACCCCCCCCATCACCCAACGCCTTTTGCTGTGGGCTGGCTGAAGATGCAAAAACAAAACCAGGTTTTTGCAGGCGCCCAGACCTTTCGGAGGAAGGCACGACCCCTCTCAGCCTTTCGCACGGGTAACTCTCGCCGGGGCGAGGCGGGGCGGAACTGGCCGGGCGCG
>VXBA01005702.1:23183-55907 GCA_013399895.1 Serilophus lunatus | reverse complement strand
TGCCCGCACGCCCTGGCACCCGAGGGATTTTCCGTCAGGAACGGCAGCTTTGTGATTTGTGTCTCCATTAAGCAGCGCTTCCTCTGCCCCTTCCCCCCCTTGCCGAGCTCCTGTGCAGCATTTGATGTGCTGCTCGCAGCGGTTCCCCCCTTCGCTTGCAGACCCAGCCTTCGTTTTCTGGTTCTATTCTGTGTTTGCGTACAAATCCTTTTCATCCAGCTGGTTGCTGTGCTGCTCTCTCCTTCCCACGGCACAGCCGAGCGCTGACTTCGAAATAGGAATTGTAAATGTCTCTACTCCTGTCTTAAAGAAAACCCCCACATCACAGAGTATCATGAGTTGGAAATACCCACAAGAATCATCACGTCCAAGTCCTGCCCCTGCCTAGAGCAGCCTCAAAAACCTCACCACGTACCTGAGAGCATTGCCCAAAAAGCTCCTTGAGCTCTGGCAGCCTCGGTGCTGTGCCCACTGCCCTGGGGAGCCTGTTCAGTGCCCAGCCACCCTCTGGGGGAAGCACCTTTTCCCAATATCCAACCTGAACCCCCGGTGTTGTTAACAAGGCAGCTTGGTTACTTTGGTAACGTATTATAGGATAGCCTGGGTTGGAAAAGACCTTAAAGATCATCTTGTTCCACCCCCGTGCCAAGGGCAGAAACACCTCCCACTGTCCCAGGTTGCTCAGAGCCCCATCCAGCCTGGCCTTGGACACTTCCAGCTACAACCTCTCTGGGCGAGCTTTGCCAGGGCCTCACCACCCTCACAGGAAAGAATTTTTTCCTAATATCCAATCCAAATCTCTCCTCTTTCAGTTTGAAGAAATTGCCCTTGTCCTGTCACTCCAGATCCTTGTAAATAGTCTCTCTCCATCTTTCTTGTAGGCCTTTCAACCCCCAAGTCCTCAAGTCCTTCTCCCCAGGGCTGCTCCATCTGCTCATCCCCACCCAGCCTGGACTGATGTTGGAGCTGTTCCAACCCAGGCACTGCACCAGCGCTTGGTCTTGTTAAACCTCCTGAGATTCCCATGGCCCCTCGTCTCAGGCTTGCCCAGGTCCCTCTGGATGGCATTCCATCCCTTCAGGTGTGACCACTGCACCACCCCACATGTAATTGGGAGAAGGATGGGCATGGGGATAGGAGTTGCCCCAACTGTTTGACCCAGCAGAGACAGGACTGACAGGTTTCCCTCTGGCTTTTACTGGGATTTTCCTCAAACCAGGAGAAGAAGGGAAAAAATCCCACAGCAGCCCCAAAGCCTACGTGTGTGCTGAGAGCTGATTGTTGGCAGGGTTTTGGGAATCCTCAAGTGCCTGCTGCCAGTTTCTAGCAAACGCTCTGTTTTGATGGTATTGCACAGGCAACAGATTGATGTGACCTCTGCTCTGTTAGAGCAGGGCTGTAGCTTCCAGGGTAAAACCTTAATGGAGCTGGAAAAGGGCGAGATGGTGTGAGTAAATCAGCAAAAAGGGCAACAAATGACTCATTTTTGTTGTGCATTTAAAGCTACAACCAATGCCCATTCAATCAGTGCAGAGATTTACTAGAATGGTAATTCTAATAGCATTTGGGTCAGGCCCTCGAAGAACCTGTGTGCTAGAATATTATGATGGGTAAGTGCATTTTACAAGGGCTTTTTGAAATGCTGAAGCTGCCACAGTGGGAGAGAGGAAGAAATGTATTCCATAGCTGGAATGTGCTTCAAGTGAGCTCTTTTTGTTTGGTTGTGTTTTTTCTCTGCTTTTCTGACTGCACTTTTGTTGGCATCTCCTTGAGAAATGACTGCACTGTTTACATGCTGTTTTAAAGCTATAGGTTTTAATACCCTCTGTGGTTAAATGAAGTGAATGTAGGGAAATCTGCATAGTGAGATGCTTGGCCACCTTAGTGCATGAAGTAGATGCCAGTAATTCTGCACCTTCTTCATGCTCTGGATTATATTTTTTAATAAATGAAAGCACAAAACGACCAGATCCTCAAAGAGTGGAGTTAAACTGGTTGTGAGGCATCACAGGCAAATACCATCTGCCCAGTCATATTGGTCAGGAAAATAAAGCATTCCCAAATCCCTGCCCCTCTACTCAGTGTGTACAAAGAAATGAACTGCTTTCAAAGCGAGAACAGCCAGATACCAGCAGGGAGGAAAGGAAGGAAGGAGGTTTATGCACATCCCGGTTTAAATGTGATGGAGCTGGGCAGCAGCACCTGCACACCAGTCCCCCGTGGCTGCTGAGCAGGAGGCTTTTGTTCTGCAGGGCAAGATCAGGTGGAGAGGCAGGGCCTGTGCTGGCAGGGAGGAAAGGCAGCTCCATCTGTGACACAGCAGCCTGGGAGGGTAGCAGGCTTTCTGAAAGGCTGGGGCTGAAATTTAACACGGCCTCTGGTGGGTTCTGGCAGGGACATGCCCTTGTTGGTGAGCTGCCTGAATCCCGAGTGATGCTGAAATCCCTCTCCCAGGTACTCACCTGCATGTGTTTGCCTACCTGTCATTCTACTAAAGATTCATTCTAGATATAACTTCTGATACAGTTGTGGTTTGGTTTTGTTTCATGGTTTGATTTTTTTTTTAAATCACCACCCCTGATGAAAATTGAATAGCCCAGTGAATGCCTCAGGCTATCAGGGTATAAAGTCCCTGATGGCTTTGGGAGCAGCACATTCTCACTTCCCATCACTGTGTCCACACCAGGACTTGTGACAATCATGGTCTTTAGTAAAACATATCGAAAAGTAATGAGTGTAGTTAGATGTGGAGAGAGAGAGAGAG
Organism: Serilophus lunatus; assembly: GCA_013399895.1. Taxonomy (NCBI): domain Eukaryota; kingdom Metazoa; phylum Chordata; class Aves; order Passeriformes; family Eurylaimidae; genus Serilophus; species Serilophus lunatus. The sequence goes on along the minus strand of VXBA01005702.1, from coordinate 53,143 downwards.
GTGTACAGAATCATGGGATGGTCTGGGTTGGAAGGGACCTTAAAGATCATCTCATTCCACCCCCCCTGCCATGAGCAGGGACACCTTCCAGCATCCCAGGTTGCTCAGAGCCCCATCCAGCCTGGCCTTGGACACTTCCAGGGATGGGGATGAGGCTGGGAATCACCACAAAAGACATTTTTGTCCCAGAATTGCCACAATTGCTTTCCCAGTATGGTTCTTTCAGCGAGGCTGTAGGAAGATGTCACTTCTCACATACAGCTTTTTGGCTGTTTGTACTAATTGTCTCCCGGCTGAAAACTACTGTTCCCTTTGAGCTGCCGGTCTGAGGGAGCACATCCTAATTCTTTTCAGGCAAAAATCAGGCAGGCTGGTTTGAATAGTTGTGATAGTCAGGCTGAGCTCATCTGAAGGGGAAGGAGGAGTGCTGGCTGGAACTGCTCCACAGGCAGTTGGATGAGGCCAGCATCCAGCAGAGGGGCTTGGGGTGGTAACAGATTTTTACCGGCACAGCCAGACTCGGGAGATGACATAAATTCACAGCCAAAAAAAAAAAAATCACCTCTTGATCCAAAATACATCATACCCTTACAAAAAGCAGTATTCAAGCTTTTTCTTTTTTTGGAGTAGCACTCAGGCTACTTTAAATGTAGCTTTTGCTGAATTTTTCCGCCTGTAGGTTGTACTAGTCCTTGGATTCTTACACCAGCTTGAGTCCTGCCTATCAGTATGAGTGCATTGGAGCATGCTAAAAGGAGTCAGAGTACAAAAGCTGGACTTTGTGTGGTGGAGTTTGGCTGCCTGACAGTGTCAAGGAAACACAAGAGTAAGGGCTTGCTGAGTGGGATCCCACAAGAAACCTAAACCCAGTGGAGTCGCTGAGAAAGGTGGTTGCATTTTTCACGTGTGCCAGAAACCCAGACAGGGTGGTTGCCTTTTAGCTCCGTGAAGTGTTCTCCAAAGTAACGTTGTGAGAGTGGATTTGGGCCTTCTGGAGACAGCCCTAGAGGTGGCTCTCAATGTGTTCATTCTTTTCTCTTCCTCTTTTTTCCCTGTCCTTCTGTCTGTCTTGTCAATTATTAATTCAGCGCGTCGAGAACCACATTCTTCCGAGCGACTCCTCCCATGTTTCCAACCTGGGCAACTCGTCTTGCCTTATTAGTCTGCGGACTAAAATTGCTCCTTCATAAAAATCCTGTACTCTGGAAAGAAACCCAGGTGTCAGAGTGTACAGAAGGTGTGTCATCCCAGCCTTGCAGCGTGTTACAGGAGCTGCCTTGCTTGTCCATTATGCTGGTTTCTTACACGACCTCATCAGCGCTCAGTAAAATGGCCTCGGGTTGTTGTGGACTTTGTGGCCTTTCCAGCACATGCAATTAATCAGGAGGGAAAAATAAATCCAGCATCAGAACGAGCATTTTACTGGAACTGAATTGCAATTTCTGTGCATAATTTAACACTTTGGGGAGGGAAGGCTCTCTGCTTGCTTGAAATAATTTAGAGGCGGTTTTGGAATAGAACACATTTGTGTAAATTTGTCTTGGGATTAAAGATCTCGCATTTAGTTTCTCCAACACTACATCTCTCTCTGTAGGATATGCCATGCAGTGATCTCTAAGCTCTGTTCTGCAAACTGCTTCTCAAATGAATAGACCCAAAATAGTTCTCCTGGCATAATTTCTTTTTTTTCCCCCTTCTTAAATACAGGACTGCAGCATACAACTCAACGCAGGGTCATTCTGTGCCTGTTTTATACATGGGAAAACTGAGGGGAGGTTTGGCTGAAAGTGGCCTCAAGTTAGTGGTTCACATTTTTCAGTACTTAGCAAGGAGGGCAGCTGTTTTGACATGTGGGTTTCCCTAAAATTGCAGCCCTCAGACTTACAGATGGCTTTTCAAAGCTGTTCCTAAGTTGCCTGATCAATCTGCAGCAGATCCCAGTGGATAGTTCAAAGGCTATATCTGCAGTTCATCCTGTGGCCCCTCCTACATTGTTAATACAGCCCAATTTATGGACCCTCAGTGGGAGATCCCAAAGGGACAAAGCTGATGATGCTTTTTTGGTGTGAAATTTGTAAATTCGCTTGTGCCTGTTGACATGTACTGCTCCCAAACACCTTTGCACTGCCCTTCTTTCTTGTTTCCTCTGGGACTGGGGAGCTCCTTTGGGATCAGACTCTTTGGAAAGCCCACTGATTCAGGCAACAGGCATTAGTGACGGCATTTAGAGATCCCTTCTGGCTGTGACAGTGTTGTGACGTTCACTCTGCTGCTAAGAACAGGCAGTTGTAATAAGTTTTCCATACGTGCTTTCAGTATCAGTAAACAAAAGGTCTCTCAAGTAAAGGAGCAGCAATGTTTTGGGTTAATGCGTTTTTAAAGCTGGGGCTCGTTTATTTTACAATTAAACCAAACCTGTTGGGTAGGTTGAGGGTGTAGGTTGCCACAGTTCAAACTACAGTCATTTGCACTCCTGTGCCAGTGGCCTCAGCATTTTACCTTCACACATGTTATCTGTAAGAGAGTAGAAGTTCTGAGCTTCTCCAAGATGAAGAACCTCCTTGGTTAGTACAAAAAAAGTGTTTTCAGATATCTGGGCCCAGTATATTTTGTGCAGTGCCAGTTCACCCTGGTTGTGTCCTGGAGGGCCTGTTGTGTGAGGGACACACAAATAAGGGAAAAAGGGAAGACGCAGTGAGTTCTCCTTGTGAGACTGAGAGTGACATCTGATAGATGGTTTAGGGGCCAAAAGAAGCATTTAAGTGGAATTGAAGGGTCACAGAATAAGCTGCTTGTTCAGCTACCACTGAACCCCAGATGTGTCCATGCTCATGTCACACTGCCCTGTTCTGCTGTGCCTCTTCTGGAGGCCCTATGAGTTTGGGGTTTTTTTGACTCCAGTTTTCTTTATGTCCCTTCTTCAGCCATCTAAGAAGCTTAGCTATGGGGCTTGGCATTTCTTATCCCATTCCAAGGAACAGGGCCCTGAAGATGAGGCATGTGAGGCTTTCACTGGGCCAGCTCTGTGCATTTTCATTTGATGCCTTGAAGCTGAATCACTGCTGCTCAGTGGAAACCTGCAGCTCTGAACCTGATAGTTTGCTTGTGGAGTTACATAGTCAGGTGCCTGGTGCATCAGATAAGGCTCTCCTTATTTTCCTATTGATCAGCTAAGCAAGAGCTTTCAGTCTGCTCTGCTCAGGGTATGGAATATTTGGGACTGCAGCAAGACGTGCTCCTGTCTGGGGCAGGATGACTGATTCAGCCTTCCCCTGCTTGCAAGGTCTCCCAGTGATGTCTAAATCCATGAGGAGCTGCTGTGTTTTATTCTTTCCCCCGTCTTGTGCCTCTGTTGGAGGAACATCCAGAGCTGCATTGCTTTCTGCCCCACCCTTGGTACAGCCCTGAATATATGTTAGTGGTTCTTGCAGAGCCCCAGAAGGGAACCACGGGATTGATTTCTGCTGAAAGGGATCAAAGCAGGGATTTTTATACAGGTGTCAGAACTGCTCGTAGCAATAGGTTTAGAGGGGAGTGCTTGCATCATTGAAAAGCAAGTCCAAATTTTGCCAGGAATGAATTTGGCCAAGTATTCTTCCTAATCCTCCCAGCCAACAGCAGAACTCCACCAGTGCAAGCCCCAGTTTAGGCTGGTGAGCTGGTCTGAGTAGTCGGGGGAAAGGTACTTTTGCAGAGCAGACAAAAGCTGCATTAAGCCATCTGCAAGCCCTGGCCCACGGAGAAAGAAAAGCAGGTTTTGCGCGGTCGGCAAGTGCTGTGTCCAAAACAGAGGCTAATTTGTGAGACTGATTACCCTGAGTGCTCTTCTCTTGCCTGGGGTGGGCTGTGTGCGCCTGCATTTTGTGTGTGAATTCTTGCACAATCAAATCTGAAATGAATTTTCTGCACGTGATTGCGTGTACAACAGAGGAAGTGCACTGGCTGAACCACAAGTGCCTGCAGAAACCTCCCACAAAAAAAGCGCAAAATATTAACTGATCAAACCGAGTACGTTACAATACACGTAGTTTTCCCCCCAAGCCCTGCTACTAGAACACTTTGTAGCTGGCATTTGCATGAAAATAGGCAAGCGTGGAATACAGAGACAAAACCCAGCAGTTACCAAGTGCTTCAGTAAGGAGTTCACACATAAAAAAAGTTAAGACTTAACAGTGTGATAGGGACAGCTGCTGTTCTGTAATGTGTTATCCCCCATCAAACTGTGAAATAATGAGAAAATGACGGTTCCTATCATTATCTCATAACTCTTGGGCTTTATTGCTGGGCTGTTGCAACTTTACTGTGTTATCTTGGGCAAGCGATTTGTGCCTGCGGTGCCTTGGTTTCTCCTGCTGCACAATGTAGGCAACACCCACTGCACGGGAGTGACAGGAAAAGGGGGAATGGCTTCAAAGTGACAGAAAGGAGGTTTTAGGAATATTAGGATGGATATATGGATATGGATATTAGGAAGAATTCTTTCCTGTGAGGGGGGTGAGGCCCTGGAACAGGTAAGTTAAGGATGCTCCATCCCTGGAAATGTTCAAAGCCAGGTTGGATGGGGCTCTGAGCAACCTGGGATAGTGGAAGGTGTCCTTGCCATGGCAGGGGGTTGGAATGAGACGATCTTTAAGCCAAACCTCGAGCTCAAGGTGCTGGGGCATGTCCCTTCTCTCGGTGAAATGTGCATGTGCTGCTGAAAACATACCCGCTGTCTCATTTTCTATCAATTAGCAGCTTGTTCATCAACACAAAGCCTCCCACGTCTCCCATAGCATAGGACACAGGGTCCTTCTGCTTGGTTTTTTTGGTTCTCTTTGTATCACAGGATAAGCAGAGCTGACTTTTCCTTCCTTCCTTTCTTCCTTCCTTCCTCCCTCCCTCCCTTCCATCCATCCAATGGTGGGGGCAGGGACCAGTTTCTGAGTTCATCAGAAAATGTGTTTCACTCAACACATAAAAAGGTGTTTCATTTCAGGTGAAACATTTCAGGTGATTTTGGAATATTATTTTTTCTTTCAGGATGTACCAAAATAAAATAAGAGCAAGATTTAGGACTGTGGAGGCAAAAACCTGTCTTTTTTTTTTTTTTAAGAAAAGAGGTTCTTTATCTCAATTGGAAGTTTAGGGGTTTTTTTCTATATCCATGCAGAAGACAAATGAAAAAAATCAAAGAGGCATGGTAAGCATTATAAAGCAAAAATGTACTTGTGCCAATGGTATGGGGAAACAGGGTCTGAAAATAAAAGTTAATTCAAACCAGAACCTGAGATCCAAACAGTGAATGCTTTTGAGGACTTCTGAAATCCAAATATTGGTACTGCAGACTTTAAAAAAATAAGACAGAACCATGTGAAATATCAAAGATTGGGTTTGGGTTTTAGCATTTGGCTGTGTTTTGACCCTTTGTCCTTTTTTGTAATTCTTTTTTCAGTAGCTACAGTGGCCACTTGAGCCACTTGTTTTTCCTTCTAAAGAGATGCTGCAGAAGAAGAAAAAAAGGGAGAGTAGGTTATCAGTCTAAAATTTCTCCTGGACCTCTCTCCTGTGGTGACAGTGCTGGTCCAGTCAGCAATGTCATCTTCTGCTGCATCACAGGTGGTTTGCACAGTTATTATTCCAGTGTGTTCCCTATAATACTGAAAACGTCCCACCATTTTAAGTTATGGGAAACCTGCTGTATTTCCAAGGTTTTGGAGCATTGCAGTGATGATTTCTCCTTTATTAAATGCTCTTTTGCTTATCCTGTGATTTTATATAGACAGCCTAGTGTTGTGGGTTAACCCCAACTGGCAAATCCTTCTATTTATGTCAGACTTTATCTGCAGCTTTTCACAGGCTTCAGTTTTAGTAGGTTATGGCTTATCTTTCCTATGTTGTTGTTTTTTTAAAAAAAGCATAATTTAGGCATGATAAGGGAGAGAACTTCACAGAAAATTTCTCTCAAGGGGGCTTCAAAGTCTTCCTAACACCCTGTGGCATCCTCTTGTGTGGTTTATCTGGGGGGAACATTGGGAAAATGCCTTTGGAGACTTTGTTATAGTTTCGATCGCTAAAAAAGAGAATGGATGTTTGACTCCAGGGTGGAAATGAGAAACAAAGAGACCAGTTGACCCCTCCCCAGCCCTGTGACCCGATTAAAGGCTGTTCAAAGGGGACATCACACAGTAGAACTGGGTTTCTTCAGAGTTCATGCTGGAAGAGAAGGTAGAGCACTCACTCCCTGGCTGCCTGTGGTCCTTGAGTCTTGCTCCCAACATGGGCACATGCCAAGCGTGGAGAGGGCAAACAGGGCAGAGGTTACACTGAGAGTGTTTGCCTACTCCTTTAGATATAACCCTCCAGCTGGTTTAATTTAGGCTGAACACAGGGCTGGTCCTGCAAAGAGCCAAACATGAGAGGCCACCGTGGTGGTCTAGAATGAGGGAGGTGCCTTGATGTCGAGTCTGATACAAGCCTGGAACAAATCATACAAAATCCTTTTGGCTCTTTGAGCTTAATGTGAGGGTGTTGAGGGTGAGACTGATGGCATTAAAACCCTTTCTGCTTTCTTAGTTGCAGAGGGGGCTCTTTACAGGAAAGATTATAGACCGTGGAAAATCGATTCAGGGAGCATTGACCTTGAATGCCTCTGCATTGCTCTGCTGAAACCATTGCAGGGGCATTAGAACTGAGGGCTGAGTCCTTGTGTGACCGGTGCTGCACAGGACCTCTGACCATCCAGAGAGAACTGCCTGGGTAGATGGATCACAGAGCCAAATTTCCCAGAATCTGCAGAACCAGTATGTATTTCTGACAGATCTTGTATATAACTTGGAAGCACTAAGATACACCAGCTGATGGGTTCTTGTTTGTGATGGAGCAGAAAGTGGTTTTTTCCCAGGGACAGCTGTGCTGGAAATAAGTGATTTGTTCCCACATATCCAGGCAAAAGCTCCTGCTGTCCTGTAACTATATTGGCTTCCTTTTTAATTGCAGACCAGGACAAATACTTAGCACTTTCACAATTAGCACCTGTAAACAGACATTGATGCCAGGACTTTTGCACATTTAAAGTTCTGGTTTATGCCCAATTTATGTGTGTGATTGCATGTGTTGGCTGAGAAAGTAAATGAGCATATGCTTCTTAAAACCCATTCCGTAAGGTAAATTTTCTTCTTTCCTTTCCTTTGGAATGAGAATGTGAGCCTCTTCACTGAGCCTTCCACAAAGTGTGCCAGAACCCTCAGAGATCAGCACCGAAGCTGGTAATGTTTCCCAGAGAGCTTGATGCATTTGGGGTGGATGGGTATAAAGACCAGGGAATCTCTGGTCCGTGCTGTCCCAGAGAGGGGGTGCTAAAATTATGGAAATTCTGCCCTTACACTGCTGGGTGAGCTCTGTAAGCTTGACTTTGAGGCAAACTCATGCCAATTCTTTGGCAACATTGGATATACCTGCTAAGTCTAATTTTTATTTTATTTAGTTCTTGCTGCTGTTGTCACTGTTGTTTTATGGAGTTGATCTCAGCTGCACGTTTAGATTTCAACTTACTCTCTTTATTTAAATTTTAGTTAGTTAGTTAGTTAGTTAGTTAGTTAGTTAGTTAGTTAGTTAGTTAGTTAGTTGAGATTAAAGTGCATTGTTCAGCCCACCAGCACAGTGGTGGAAGAGCAGAGAACAAAATGGGACAGTATGTTTAAATATTGGAGATGAAATACATGGTTTTTCTGTCTGTGTGATATTCCATGATGGGAGAAATACAGCTGTTTGGGCAGGAGACTGGTGTGGTCTTCAGATAGAAGAGGTGTAGGAGGCTGCTCACCTTTTGATTGCAGGATCTGAGCCTTATTTGGCAAGAATTCTTCTGAATTGTTGCTTCTGGGATCTGTTATTTCTCAATCCCTCGCACTTGCCAGAACTTGGCTGGCAATCTACTGTTCTTGCTGCACAGGAGCATATAAAAGTGTAATAAAAACCTCTGATCAAACTCATCATCTGATTAGATTGTCTCCCAGGGAACTGATTTGGTGTAATAATCATAGTGAAGGGCAGTGGTTCTTGCTTCACCAAAAACTGTGTTTTCCTTCTGCAGATCTGCTCCTTGGCAGGACTCTGTGATCCCTCCGATGGAAGTTACCTGGTGTGTAACCAGCTGGTGAGTAGATATTACACTCTCAAGTGCATTTTTGGTGAGGTGATGAAGATGGAATGGGAGTCTGTATTTTTGCTCTTGTCTTTTGAGAAATCTCCTGCAGCATTTAGAAAATGTAACCTCTGAAATGGTTTGTCTCTGAAATCTCTGAATTAATACACCCAGCAGAGAGAACCAGGCAGTGGGAGGTTAGAGCAGGTGAGCTGGGTTCTGATTGCAGCTCTGATAGTGAGTTTTCTGTCCATTTAAGAAGTTTACATACAACTTCCTGTGCCTGATATTTCTATACTGTGAGGAGAATAGCATTTCCTTTCTTTAAAAACAGTGTTTAACAATCCTTGGACAGTGTGCTGTTGCAGTTAAGAGTACTGTGCCTGTACACTAACCTGGGTAGCTCCTTTGGGGTGGGACATACACCCCTCGCTGTACTTTGGAAGTGCCAATTCATCATAAAATCATAGGATGGTTTGGGTTGGAAGGGACCTTAAATATCACCTTGTTCCAATCTCACTGTTATTGGCAGGGACGTCTTCCACTTAGCTCAGAACCTTATCTAACCTGGTCTTGAAAATATTCAGGGATGGGGCATCCTCAGCCTCTGTGGGAAACCTGTTGCAGTGCCTCACCACCCTCACAGGAGAGAATTTTTTCCTTGTATCCAACCTAACCCTACTCTGTGTCAGTGTGAAGCCATTGCCCCTTGTCCTGTCACTCCAGGCCCTTGTCAATGGTCTCTCTCCATCTTCCCTGTGGGCTCCCTTCAGGTACTGCAGGGCCACAATTAGGTCACCTCGAAGCTTCACTTCTCCAGGCTGGACAATCCCAGTTATCTCAGCCTTTCCTCACAGCAGAGCTGCTCCATCCCTCTGACCATCTTGGTGGTGTCCCCTGCACTTGCTCCAACATGTCGATGTCCTTCCTGTGCTGGGGACCCCAGAGCTGGAGGCAGCACTGCAGGTGGTCATCTGCTCCTCCTTCACCAGGGAGAGTCAAACCTTCCCAGCCCAGGATCCTCTTGGTCTGAAGGGCAGGAAACCAGAGCAGCAGGGGTTAACCCAGCTGGACTCCAGCTGCTGGTCCCAGCTGCAGAGAAGGGGAGGGCGTGGAGAGAAGTGCTGCCAGTCCAAAGGTAGGACATTTAAGGTTTGTCATTTTGCCATGCTCATTTGCCTCCTGAGAAGCCCATTGTACTTCATTTTCCACTAGGGCAGGAAGAACCCTTTCTAAACTTGAAGGTATCCAGCAAAAGTTAGAGACCATCCTCAAACGTGAATGCAGAGCACACACTGTGCAGAAGTGCCTGGGTATGAACTAACTTTTGCATATTGAAGATTCACCTGTGTCTGATACAGCTTTGGATCAGCTCTGACTTCAATCTAAACTAAAAAGGGGTGGTCTTTGTCCCAATTGAACTTCCATTCATTTAAATGCAAACTTCTTTCCTGAGGACAACTGAGAGACTTTCTTCTCTAAATCTGTGAGGTTTTAGATATATTTCTGCAGGGGGTGCAGAGAGAAGCTTAATTGATTTGTATAAAGTCTAGGAGTCATAAACTCTAAAAAAAATGTTTCCAAAATAATCTCATTACCCATTTTCCCTGTCGAGCCTTGTTTCCTTAGAGACCAAGAGGGCTGACAGCCTCTTTTTTAACCTGACATGCAGTTTTTACATCTCTCCCCAAAGATTTGAAAACAGGCTATACCTTTGCTGTAATTATGAGTCAGCCTTTACTGAGGGTGACTCAAATATGCAACCCTGGCACCTGTTTCACGGTCTGCCTGGGTTTCGGAGAGCACTGGTGGTGGCACACAGAGCAAAGGTAAACAGGAGTGTGTTCCTTCCCAGAAGCTGTTTGCTCTGGATGATAAAGAACAAAAGCTGCTGTATACAGGTGCTTACAACACTGCAGCTCTAACATAGTGGGGCTTTGTAGGGGAGGTCTTGTATCACTTGTTTCACGGAGGGAGTGGCCTCAGGGATGGATGCCAGGGACTCAACACTTCCTTGGGCACCTTATTTTGTCTGTTTTGTGCACATTCCAGGGGAAGGAGGAGGGAGAGTTAAGTTAGGTAATTGTATTAACACATAGTGAGGCACCTTGTGGATTAAAAGTGCTATTTAGGTGGGTTTTAAATTTTTCATTATTATTATTAAGGGGGGAAAAAAATTTCCTCAAGAGAGGAAGCTGTTCTGCATCTTGTCCAGTCACACAACTGCAGATGTGAGAAGGGGGAGAAAAACAAGATATCACTTCACACTAACAAGGCATAAAATTTAGGTATGTAATGCTTGTTTTGACCTACCTTGCAAATTTGCAATGTGCACCTGCAAATAGCACCCAAAAAGCCAGAATTGGTTGCTCAGCTTTCCCCTGCGTGTTATTGTCTAAAGTTATTCATTACTGTCATGTGAAATCTTGGTTGAAAGCGGGCTGCTCAGGTATCTGAAAAATAAGTCAGGCAGAAAAGGTGTTTTACACCTCCTCAGAGACAGTTGTGACACATCTGGCCTGGCAAAGGGATTAGTGTTTCCCAAAAAAGGTACAGCTTCAGGAGGTGAGTTCCCAAACCAGTTCTTTAAGAAGAGGTCTGTAGTGATTGGAAGCAGGGCCAAGAAGGGACTGGTGTGGGATGTGGATCTGAGCAATTCCCCAGACAAATTCCACACAAAGGTGAAACTCCTGAGCTGGTGTGGTTCCAGCACTGCAAATGCTGCTGTGTGCAGGAGTGTGCACAGGGATGCAGTCCTGACCATGTGGGTTAAGAGTGGATCTACAGCTTATCAGCTGAGGAGGGAAGGGGGAGAGGAGGGGGATTTAAAGGTTTAGTCACAGGATAAATGGTTTTCTTTCTGTCTTCTTTGTCTCCTCTGCATTTATAGATCTTAACAACACGTAATGGATTTTGGAATTTGTAGTAATTTGCTTATATTCTGAGCTTATTTTGCTGTTATTTGCTTTTACCTTACTGTGGCTTATGTTAAAGGCAATTGCAAGGTGAGGGTCTGCTGTGAAGATATACCTTACCTGCATGAGTGGAAGGGCTAAAATCAGGATGCTAGAATAATTGTCAATGTGCCAAACAGCTCAAAACCTTTCTGCAGGATATCCAAAAGCATTCCAGTGTAACTCCAGGGATCCACACAGGTCTGTTTTTGGCTTGTAATCCAGGAGTCTCTGTACAAGTGTTTTCTGGTGGCTGGCATTAATCATGATAGTCAGAACAACTCCAGAAGCCCAGAGCTGTGGAAAGGATTTCATGATTGCAGTAGAATTGCATAGGATCTGTGTGTGTTTGCCAGTGAGGATGAATCACAGTCTATTCCTGATAAGTGCAGTGACAACTGTAGTGTTTCAGTGACAGGAAGAGATAATTAGAGCAGCAATTCTCCAGGGACATGGGGCACAGACCCAGAGGAAACCTTTAGGAGAGAAGCATCTGCTTATCCTAAGAGATGCTTGTTTTGGTTTCTTGGGGAGAAGAAGATAGCATCTCTCACCTGCCTTATGTCACAAGGAGCATTGTAACTGGGGAGGAATAACCAACCCCATGCCTCCAGTACAGCTTGGGAGCTGACCAGCTGGGAAGCAGCTTTGCAAAAAAGGACTTAGGGCTGGTGGAGAAGCTGGCTGTTAGCCAGCAATATGTTCTAAGGACAAGGAAGGCAAAAGCCTCCCCGCAGGCATTAGGAACCTTGAACCAGCAGGTTCAAGGAGGTGATCCTCCCTCTGGTGAGACACATCTGGAATGCTGGGTCCAGTTCTGGGACCCCCAGCATGAGGGAGACATGGAAATACAGAGCCAGTTCAACAAAGGCACAGTAAGATGATTAAAGGATTGGAGTATCTGTCATACAAGGATAGTGTTGTATATCAATGTATACAGATAATTGACAAGAGAGCATAAAGAAAATAGAGCCAGGCTTTTCCCAGTGCTGGCCAGTGACAGGACAAGAGGCAATGAGCACAAACTGCAATACAGGGGAATCCATGTTAAATGTAAGACAAAGCTCTTTTACTCTAAGCGTGATCAAACATTGGAACAGACTGCCCAGGAGTTTCTGTCCTTGAGGATATTCAAAAACCCAGCTGGGCATGGTCCTGAGCAACCTGACCCTGCCTTGAGCAGTGTTAGATTAGATGATCTCTGTGGGTGCCTGGAGAAGTGATCAGCTTCCTGTAAGACAAATTATGAATGTACTGTGTTGGAATGTGTAATGGAGTCAATAAATCAGACTAAATTTTAGGAAGCTCTTTGGAGAGCCATTGATGGTGTGAGGAAAAGCCACAATGAACTCAGAGTGTTGCTGGTTGCATGTGACTGTTACAGGGGCTGTTGGGTCAGGTTTGTTCCTCGTCTGTCAGCCACGACCTGGGATAGACAGAAGCACCTTTAACTTACCCAGCTGGGTTGTGTGGCAAAAGGGACTGATACCAAAGCAGGCAACAGGGGAGATTTCAGCTGGTTTAGGTCAGGTCTGGGAAAAGCAGACACCCACCAGGAGGCCTCAGGTTCAAGTTTAGGGGAAGTGAGTGGAACTGTGGCAACAGGGACAAGGAGCCAAACAGGCCGAGTCAGACACATTGCAACAGAGGCAAATTAGCATCCAGCATCCCAGGAGCAGCTCATCTCTTGCATCATCTGTCTTGTAGGGGACTGTGCCACAAGGAAGACTCCTGTGGGGCGATGTCTTCCACCTTTCCAGGGGCTGGGAGATGGCTCCACACCGCCTGCATTAACCCACAGTGAGAAGGAGTAGGTTTGGTTGTTTTCAGGCCAAAATCAGCATTACTTACAGAGCTCCTTTTGCCAAAGTTTTGTGTTATTCCAGGGATACTTGACCAGAAAATCTGAAGCTTCAAGAAGCATAAGGGTGTCAGTGTCATGGGAGTATATGTTAAATTTCATATCTGTGCTAAGAAATTAGGTAATAACAAGAGGAGCAGTAAGAAACAATGCATTTTTGACTCAATGGGGGACAGAAAGAAAAGAAATCTAAGGTTATCTACTCTCTTCAGGAACACATCCAGAGAACAAAAGCCTCTTGCTCTTTCTCCCTTCCCTACATCGAGCTGACAAGCTGCAGCAACTTCCCAATAAATGCATTTGGACATTCAGTCTTAGAGAATACATCCTATAACTTTTGGTTGTGTTCAGATAGACTGTGTTCACAGGAAAAAATTTAGTCTGGGAAGATATTCCAGCTTTCATATTTCTCCCCACAGTTATTTACGTGTCCCATATTTATTTCCTGTTTATATTTAAGGCAAGCAACTGGATTGAATTCTTCCATTTCTACCCTTTCCCTCCCCTCCCAGTATCGATCAGTGAGCAATTTCATCATTGCCTATTGATTTGCCAGGCTCAGTCACCTTCGGGGCTTGATCCCTGATAAGTTGGTAATCCATGAAGGTTCAAACTGCTCTCTGCATTTCCCAGCAGTGTGCTGACCTCATTCTGAGGTGTGTCCTCCCTAAACATATGGATGTGTGAACTGATGACTACACTCGGTGTGCAGTCAGATCTGGGATCCCTGCACTGAGCTCAGGGTAGGAACTATATCCCATGGCAGTCTGGGTGACAGAGGGCGTGGAGTGAGGAATGTTCTATTAGACAGAGACTTGTACAAACAATTGGTGTTTGTGCCACGTGGGTGGGCTGCTTGGGTGCTTTAAAAGGCTTTCCAGAGCCCAGAAGTGTTTCCAAAGGAGTGCTGTGGCTTTGCCTGGAAGCAGAAATCAGAGGACTGAAAGTGCTTCGTGTTGTGGGGACACCATTAACCAATTAACAAGAACTACGGGCTCCAGATCATGGCCTTGACCACACCTTTGCCCTCTGGGCAAAACCTAGGGAATCCAAGGGGACACTGGGCAGCTCAGTGAGCTGCACAGTGCATACATGGAAAACTGCCACTTTCTTGGGCTAAAATATTTTCAACTTACTGAGAGAAACTTAATTCTTCCCATATACACATCAACAAATAACTTGATCCCACCCACGAATATGCAAACAAATGCATAAGTTACGCCAAGTATTTCTCCTCCTCGCTGCCAAGTAAGAAAGGGAGATTGTTACTGCGACTTCTGTTTCCAAATACTTGGGAGGCTCTCCAATTCTGCAGCGAGGGGGACTACATAATACCTAGGCTGGAGCTGAAAAAGCTTCAGCAGCAGCTCAAAGCCTGGCTGGAATAGCTGAGTGGTGAGATTCTCCACCTAAATGATGTTAGCAGAACCCTACCTTTAAGTGAAAGCACATACCAAGCTCCTCAAGCACAGCCACCTTGCTTGTTGTAATGAGTTTGCAAACAGCCCAGCTGCTGTCCCACGGCTTTTTATTCTATTTTGGTCTGTGGGGAGGTGTACAGACTGAGCTGTTGGACAGAGGCTCGAAGAAAAGGCTGGTTGTTGGGAATGGGAGGTGCGCTCCGTGACGCGCCGTAGGGAGGATGTGTGCTTGGAAGATGTGCAGAAGTCATTAGTAGGGTGTGTGCAGCATGGTGAGGGGGACCCAGCCACAGGAGGAAGGAGCCAGGAAGGGGAGAAAAAGGGAGGATGAGGGTGGAAGGAGCAGGGATGGAGAGACATAGGACCAGGACAGTAGCTGAGCCTACAAGAGTTGCTGCTGGATGTAGAACACCCGAAGATAAATTCAAAGACCTCCTTTGGGATGAGAATTGCTCTTAAATGCTGATTGATCACCTTAGAAGAGCTAGATCATCAGGCCCAAATGAGCTGAACTGAATACAGAACCTGTGATGAGGGTAAAATCTGTCAAAGTCATCTTTCTGCTGCCTCTAAACTTGGCAGGGCTGGGATCAATTTGGCTCCATAACGTAAAGCCACAACTCCTTTAGAGTTGTCTCATAGGTGTGGTTCCATTCCAGAGGGTGCCTTAGGTCTGGCCCAGACAGTGTCCTAAAGAGTTTCCTTGTCTGAGCTGGGAGCAGGTGGCATGAATCATCTTTATATCAAATCTGGATTTCTCTTCGTGCCAACAAAACAGCAGTTACTCTTTTAGGACACTCATTCGCTGTGCAGGGACAGCACAAAGAGGTGAGCCCTGGCAGCCAGAGCTGAATTTGGCCCATGCTGTTAAAAGGGACTCCAAATCACAGAAGGCAGATTGTGCAGCAAAAACACACAAGAGGGTGTGAGTTAAAGACCAGAAATGAACCTTCCTGTTTGCTCTGTCTGCTCCACACCTTTTCTGCCCACCTTGCTTGGCTCTTAGTCTCCCTGGAACGAGTAACTCAAATCCTGGCAGGATTGACTCAACCCCTCTGTAATTTTGAGGTTGAAGGAAACTCTGAAACCAAAGATCCTGTGGTGAAGTGTTTGCCCCAGAATGCTTGGCCAAAATCGTCCTGATGCTTTTTGTGTGGGGCATGCCGAGCTTACTGCTGTGCCCTCGTTGGTTCTTCCTTTCTTCTGGTGTGTTAATTAGTTTAATTACTGCTTCAGTATTACTGAATTAGTCACGTGTTTTAGGAGGGGTGTGTTTACTACCCACATCTTCAGCCAGTGCTGGTTGGTGCAGTGCTATTGCCATTCCTGGAGTTAAAATGACTTGCATGAGCAGAAGATCTGCTCATTAAACATAACCATTAGAATTCCCAACAGTGCCTTGATTTCAGCTTTTTGAGGGCTATTAGTTGAGATGGATTATTTACTCTCGGATATGAAACAGGCCTGTGGGCGATTTTGAAAAGGATGAATCTGAAATATCTTTTGTTATCTGTCAGGCTGGAAGCAGGTTGGATGGGGCTTTTGTTGCTTTTCTTTAAGAGAAAAGAAAACAAACATGGGTGTCAAAATGTGACCCAACCCATGCTTTTTAAAACTCTCTCTTTAACTTTCAAAACTTAAAAACAAGCTTGTACTTTTTTCTTAATAAAATATTGCTAAAAATATTCTCCTGACCTGAAAGCTTTGACTGCCAATATCCAAGACTTCAAATATGCTTTTATAGAAAAGTTATAAATCCATGAAAAATAGTTTTATCACCTGAGTAGAAATTAACTTAAACTAAGCCAAGATCCACAGTTCCTTTATGTTTCAGGATGAAATATCTATTGTTCTCCCTTTTCCCTCACAACTCTTGTTAAAGGCTGTCTATAAAAGCTAGATAGAGAAAAAATGCTTTTTAAAATATGTCACAACTCAGGTTGTTAAAAGATAAAGCTCTGCAATATAAAACCAACTCAAAGCAACTTGTCATTCAGTTCTTTCTCCAAAGGTTTTCCACACTCTAAATGAAATAATGAGAAGTAACTTATGGTGTTGCCAAACACAGTGATGAGTAAGTGGACTCCTGAGCAATCACAGCAGCATTTAACTTGTTGCTTAGGAGTCAATTTAGCTGTGCTTCTGCAAGTACAGCTCCAGCGTTGCGGGACAAAGATTTCACTCTCTGCATCCACGGATGAGAACATCTACATGACTTCTTTGATATTCTCCTTGGAGACAGGGTCCTGGGGGTCTCCCAGTCTCTTGGATCCCCACCTGTTTTGTCTGGAGCCCTCCTGCACCTCCCACCCACCAGCACTACTACCAACACACTCTACTCCTTCCTGAGCCCAAACCCCTTCCTCTGAGAAGCTCCAGCCTCTCATAATAATGCGCTGTCTCTGTCTTGCCTCCTCCAGCTCTGCCTGATGAAATGCTGTTGCCTCACATGTTGGCTCCCCTTGGCTGCTACCTGCTCCTGCCTTACCTCTGCTGCCAGGCTCAGCCTTAAATGCCAAAAACATGGACCTGCTCCCGTGGGAACTGCAGAGGACTTGGCTCAGCTTTCACTCCCTGCAGTGTGCCCACATGGGATGCTGGGGGAAGAAAAGGGCACATCAGAGGAAAAACTAGATCTGTGGTTGCCTCATTGGAGCAGCTTTCTTGAGCTGTAAAACCTGTAAGTTTTTTGTCTTTTTTTAACCCTCCATCACAATGGCTGCAGTTAAAGCTGTTTATATTTTAAGTATTTCTATAGCAACATCTCATCAGCATGATAATTATTTTTAAAAGCTCTTTTTTATCTATGGTATTCCAGTAAAGGTTATAAAATATCACTCACTGAAGGCATTTCAGAATGCTTGCAAAGAAGAGAATTGGGTACATCTTGATAAAACTGCTGTCAGTTGATAGCATAAAAGAGATAATAAAAACAAAGTAGATTTTTTTGTGTGTGTGTGTAAAACTAGCCAAGATTTAAGTAGGCAATTCCAGAGTGTAATTAGGGTGGAAGTCACCATCACCAGTAGCTATTTCAAGCTACTTTTCAATGTAGATATGTCCATGTGGCTACTTTAGAAATGGTTCAAATGAAACCACACACACACACAAAGACACTTCTAGTACAAAGTGTCCACGTGGGCAGCTGAACTACAATAACTACACTGACACCCTGGCAAGTGTCACAATAGCTTCCCCACGTAATCCCTGCAGTCCAGCTGCAGCTGAGGAGAGGGACCTGGAGGGCTCCTGGGATGAAGAGGTGCTTGGTGTCAGCTGTAGGCTAAAAGAGCTCGAAGGGACGGAAGAGGAAATGACTCAGGCTAAGGGAGGAAAATCATCCAAAGGCACTGTTTATTAAAGGAGGTGGAGGAAAACTGTCCATTAACATCATCAGGTCCATGCAAAGTATTTTCAAGGTATCAGATTGCTGGTATGAATTGCATATCAGGAGATCAGAGGATTCTGTGGTTAAGATATAGATAGACAACAGCTGAAATGGAGTTTTTTTTCCCCAGCCTCCCCTCCCTTTTCCTCTTCTCCCACCCACTCTTTTCCTTCTCTGTAAACTTTGGTGGTTCAGATAAACTGAAACATGGACCTTCCCTCTTCTCCCATTAGATGCAAAAGGAAATATCTGCAAGCAAGATGTTACAAACCTAAGACTTAAGCATGTGCATCCTTCCTTTATAGTATTTCTGGATTCAGCTTTCAAGTTATACATTCCCAGTGCCAGGTGAGTATAAAATTTGAAAATGGAAGTATAAACAGTTTAATTATTATTTATTCATAGGCTGGTTTGTAAATGCACAGCAGTGGCATAACTGCTTACATTAGCCTGAGACAATAACTCACCAGAAGAAACACCTTTAAATGAAACAAAAATAGATTTAAACGTATTTTCTAGAAAATCCTTCACAAAAAAGGGATCTCAGAGCTGCCAATGTGCACTACACCCTGAGCAATTTTCCCTCCGTGTTGGTGGCTGTGTCTGAGTAGAGCACATTTTGGCAAAGAGTCATTACACTTACATTGTACCAACTTTGTAACATAGAACCTGTAGCATGGATTTTTTTCCTAGTGGAAATAAATAGGAGAGCTGGGTAGGCAGAGTGCATTTATTTGATGAAGTTTGGATAGGGTTTTGAGACTGACATTACTCCTGCTAGATTAGGGAAAGAAGGGAAGAGGCTAGGAAGTAGGATTTGGGTAAGAGGTTTTGATGTAGGAGCCAGTTTGCTGCATAACAGGCCAAAGGGAAATTAGGGAGTTAAGGATTCACAAATGAAAGCTAAATCTCAGCATAAAACTCTATGCCTGGAAGTTTGCATGGACATGAGCACTTCACAGTTGGTTTAGTCTGTGTATGAGGGAGGGCATCCAGCTTCCTTCAGCACGATTAGGAAATTGTTCTCCATGCATTAGACTTCATAACACTGCCTTCTTTCCTCAAGTTTCTGAGCTACTTACCACAGAAGTGGAATGTTCAGTGTAGCCAAAATTTTCTCTCTCTGCTTGTTTTTATCACAAGTTTAGCAGTGAAGGAGGAGTATGCTTTGAAAAAGCGTGTTTGTAAAAGACAATAGCATCTCTTAAGGGCTGGGGAGGGAGTCTTGATGTGGCTTCACTAAATGCCACACAAAATATTTCAAAAATTTGTGAGAACTAGTTCTTGAAACGCTGCTAAAGAAAAGATACATTCTTACCCTGCCCCCACATTGCTAAAACTCTGCTTTGCTAGGTTTAACCTTTGTGGCTCGTGCCTTCAGTGTAGGAGTTGAGTACCTCAGCTTACACCAAACCCCAGAAAATTCAGGTCATAAAATTCCTTCTCCTCCTCATTGAACAACTTACTTGGATGAAAATATATTATTTTTTTTTTAAATTCTCAACCGAAATACCTTATATCTACAAACTAATCCTCTACTGCTGTTCAAGATAAATCTTCCTGCACTGCCTGCTTCTGTCCCAGTACAACTGTGAAGACACAAACCCATTTCAAGAGAGTGGCAGCAATTAAGCACAGCAAGCATTGGTTTCATTGCCAAGAGAAGAGCAGACTCTCTTTTTGTTATGATCAAGGGTCAGGTGCACCCTCAGAAAACTTGCAGCAGACACCAAGGTGATTGGTGCTGTTGCCACACCTCAAGGATGGGGCTGTCCCCAGGGACCTGGACAGGCTTGGGAAGTCAAGTGAATTGGATTTCTGTAATGCACTCTAATTGTACTGTTTGGTCTCCTATATACACAAAACCTTAATTCTGACTGTAATGTTAGATGATACTGATTCTTCCTCTGCCTTCTGTAAGTGTTTTACTAGTGAATAAATTAAAGGATTGGATGGGCATAAGCTACAAAGTTCAGGTGTTAATATGAGATTATATTTCCAACAAGGAATGTTACTTTTAATCCGACCGAGTTTTCTTCTAAATTAAAAAAAAATAAAATTCCAAAGCATTGACTTGAGCATCATGAAAAAATGAAATTCCAGGCTGAATGCTCTTACAAAGCTCATGGAAACTTAGATTTGAACTTTTTCTGTAGAGCATCTCTCTGTTAAAAGGAAGGCTTTGCTAAAAACCTAAGAGTGATGTAAGATGAAACTGGCCCACAAGGAGCAAAGGCTGGAGAAATATCTGTGAGACATGTGCACACTAAAGAAGAAAATCAAAAGGCAAGTAAGTCAGAAATTGCTCTTTCATTTAGGACTGTATATGCCATGGAGGAGTTTTTATCTCAAAGAGAGCTGTTGAGGAAAATAGCAAGGTAAGCTGATTCCCTGCTGCCTTCTGTCAGTCTGACTACAGGCTCTCAAAACCAGTTTGAAACTGTAAGATCTTCCAGCATTAAGATGATACAGCAAGAATGAAACAGAAGGGTAGAAGGCAAAAGGAAATGTAGGAAAGTATTCTTGCATAGCATGTGCTGTCAAGAGTAGTGAGTTAAGGGAACTAACTGGATAGGGGTGGGGTCTGATTTGTTTCTGTGAGAGAAAATCCGGGAGAAAAAGGATAGACAGAAGAAAAATTGTCTTACTGACTTCATTATTGTGCCCTCCCTGTCCCCTCCCCCAAGTCTCTTTGTTCTATTTTTCACAACCACAAGCCCTAAACAAACACCAGCATCCTCACTAATTACGTATAACAAGGTGCTCTGAGAGCTGCCTGGAGGTCAAATATATTCCATGGTGTCCTGAGAGCTGGGTTTGATGGTCACTCCCTCCCCATAATTGTAGGGTGAGGATAGGGGCAAGTCTTCAGGGTCTTATTTTTGGTGAGCTACACCATTTTTGCAATGACATCTTGCAGTCCTCTGTCATCTTCCTTTGCTGCATCCTAAACAGATTTCTAAGCTTTACCAGCACTGTTGCTTGATAAGGTCTTAGAGGAATTCCTCAAAAGTCAGTAAGTGACATTTCCTGTGTTTCACAGAATGGATGGGGTTGGAAGGGGGAGATCTGGAGGTCTCCCAGTCCAACCCCCCTGCCCAGGCAGGAGCAGGTGTAGAGCGGCACTGAAACGTGAAATAGATGTGGAAACATAAAGGAGACTGTACAGACCCTCAGAGCCCTGCTGATGGGCTCTCAGAGCATCTTTGTGTCCCTTCTCAGCTGTCCCAAATAAGGCTCAAGGAATCACAGAATCACTGAGGATGGAAAAGACCTCCCAGATCATGGAGTCCAACCTGTGACTGATCCCCACCTTGTCACCCAGACTGAGTGCCACGTCCAGTCATTTCTTGAACACCTCCAGGGGTGGTGACTCCACCACCTCCCATTCCAGAGTCTGACAGCTCTTTTCCATGAAAAAACTCCCCCTGAATTCTTCCAGTGTAAGTGAACAAACACTTACACAGTGCCTACAATATGTAGCTCATCCCGATCAAGACTGAGATGACTCCAGTAAGAAAAAGAAAACATTTGAGGCCTTCATTAACTCCTTGGCTCTGTCCTCTCTAAAATTCTACGGAATTTGCTCCTCAAACACTGCTCCTGTCCCTGGCACATGCTCTTGTCTCCATACTTAGCTATACCTCCCCATGGCTGCTGTTCCCAGCGGGAGCTGGGTGAGTCAGGAGCCCTGGCCTGTCACTGAAGTTAAGGTCTTGTCTCTGCAGCAAATACCAGCAGTGCTGCCCGATAGGAATTTTAGAGGAATTCCTCAAAATTCAGTGAGTGACATTCTTCGTGTTTCATGGAATGGTTGGGGTTGGAAGGGGGAGCTCTGGAGATCTCCCAGTCCAACCCCACTGCCAAGGCAGGGCCACTAGAGCAAGTGAACACAGCAACATCTGTCCAGGTAGGTTTGGAATGTCTCCAGAGAGGGACACCCCACGACCTCCCTGGGCAGCTGTTCCAGGGCTCTGCCACCCTCAGTGTAAAGAAGTTTTTCCTCATATTGAGGTGAAACTTCTTGTGTTTCAGTTTATGTCCACTGTTCCTCATCCTGTCCCTGGGTTCCACTGAAAAGAGCCTGGCACCATCCTCTTGGCACCTGCCTTTGAAATATTTCTATGTATTGATGAGATCCCATCTCAGTCTTCTCTTCTTCTTTTTGAAACACCATGTCAGTTTAAAAAACTATCGTACAGAATTTTCCTCTGGAGACATTGACAAAGGAGGAAGACTATTTTGTCTGTTCTTCAGATCAACTGCAAACTCCCTCCTCAATTTTGTTTAGTACACCCTCTGGTAGTTTGTCTTATTTATTTTCAAATTATTCATACAGTAAGACTTGAGTATCAGGTGAAAGAGCAGCAATTTTCTGCAACAGATATTTGGAAACACATATTTCCATATTTAACAGCAATTACTGAGAATAAATGAGGAATCTATGAAGTGATCAATTGCTCAATCATATCCATCTTGCTTTACTTGGGAAGAAGTTCCTTGAGGCTTGTTTTTTTTCTCATTGCTACTTGTGTAATTATGGAGCAGATCTAAGTAACTGGAGTCACCCCAGAGTAAAACTGACATGCATGAGAGCTGGAGCAAACGTGGTGGAGTGAACTCTCCAAGAAAAGCAAGCAGCAGTCAGACCTTAGCTGGGATATTTTTGCCTCTTAGCCAAGAGGCAGCAAATTTTGGTGCCTTGTAGGTCAGGTTTCCTCTCTCAGAGCAGGATACAGAGGTGCTGACTTGGGTATTTCCTTAGGGTAATGTGTCTATTTAAAGAACATACAGACACTTGCAGATTACCACAAGGGTGGCTATAAACAGCACACAGCCAATTCCCCTCAGCAGAAACACCACAGCCTTGTCCCAGGGAACAGATGCTTTGGTGTCCTTTCTCTTTTGGAGCAGCTGTTTAGACACATCCAGTATCCCTTTCTCTCCTCCATCCCTGCCTTTGAATGGGGGAAGCCTTTGCCCAAGGCTCTGACCTTGGTGTGGAAGAGCAGCTGGATCATTAAGCCTGGCTTTTACATCTGTGCTTGGGTTCACAAAGGCTGCTCAGAAAGGT
Source organism: Serilophus lunatus (assembly GCA_013399895.1). NCBI lineage: Eukaryota > Metazoa > Chordata > Aves > Passeriformes > Eurylaimidae > Serilophus > Serilophus lunatus. Next base: position 30,320 of record VXBA01005702.1, on the reverse strand, counting down.
CTAAATGCTCAGACAAAGACGAGAGCTTGAACCCACAGAGGATTTTGTGGGTTACTGCTTGGGATTTTTAACTTCTCGATGAAGAATTTTATCATGGGTGTGATGCATCATGTGCAAACCATTAATTCCTTTCCCCATAGCCATACATTTCCAAATACAATAGTGCTCTTTATTAAAGCCCTTAAAAATAGCTTTCTAGTGCAAAAGGTTATCCAGTGCCTTTCTGCTGCAGAGCATGTCAGCAACTCTTTGACAGTTTGCAGCTCATGCCAGTGATTTATCTGTGAAATTCCTAGAGAGCAGGGGCAAGCTGTGGAGAAACCTTGATGCATCAAATTCAATGATGCGTAATAAAAAAAGATGTAACAGCTGATAATGCAAACATATTGAGGAGATCACAGGGAACACACTTTGCAGAGCTGTTAAAAGTTGGGACTGAAGGACAAGCAGACAAGAATCGTTGTTGGGAAGCTCAGATTGTATTTTAATACAGTCAGGGAAGGACTTAGGGTGGTGGAAAGAAAGAGGCTGATGTTCATTGGCGTATAACGAGGGATGAGGACCTCTGCGGACAAGAGCTGGATCTGATCCTAGGACAAAGGCTTGGTCTTACCCTGATGCAGGAGTCTGGCAAGGCTGGCTGTCCTTAGGGCCCCAGAAGACCAGCTAGTGTAAATCAGCATCGCTGTATTGCTTTCCATTGGTACAGGACGTGAGCTGGTTCCAATAATTTTAACCTAGCCTCAGATTTACAGCAGCTGAAAACCTGGCTCCAAGCAGGCTGTGAGGGAATTTCCTTGACTTTTCTCCCCCTTCCCTTTAGAAATAAATTACTGCTGCATGTTTTCCATTTTCCTATAGGCTTTCTATCCAATGGTCCAAACACTCCAAAATAAACACGTACGTTTCCTTCCTTGGTACTCCATGTCAGGATCTATTTCGCTGCCTCTGCAAGAGCAAGAAGTCCTAAAAATCCCAATATTAGGATTAAACAGAAGTTTCTTTTATTTTTAGAACCATCTCTGCATGTTCACGTTACACCTCAGCAATACTTCCCGCTGTGTTCACATGCCCCATCCCTGGAAATGTTCCAGGCCAGGTTGGATGGGGCTCTGAGTAACCTGGGATAGTGGAAGGTGTCCCTGCCCATGGCAGGGGTTTGGAATGAGATGGATTTTAAGGTCCCTTCCAGTCCAGGCCATTCTATGATTTTAAGATTCTATGATGATTCTTGGAATGCTTCTGGACCCATTTCCTAGGGCTGTACTGTTGGATTTACTAACCCCCATTAGACACATTTGGCTATAATTTATTCTAATTCAAGCCTAGAGTAAATGCAGCCATTCCCAGGTAATTCTGCATGTGTAAGCTCTTGAAGGTACGGTGGAATATCCTGAAATGAAATGGGATAAAAACTGAATTACAGCATAGCAAAGCAGGACCCTAGATTTTGAGTACAGTGACCTTTTCTTAAAATGAAATTCTAGCCCTGGAGTGTGCGTATGTGTGAGGAAGCAGGTACCCAGACTGCTGCTGCTGCAGACATGCAGTGCTTCTTCCTGTGTTTATTTAGTCATTATCACTTGTACCATAGTAACAACCAAAGGCCTAAAGTAAGATCAAAGATTTGTTTTGTAGGTTGCTATAAAATATATATATTAGCACACACAATTTATTTAGGCTGGCTCTAGCTGTGAAGCGAGGGCAGTGGAGCAGGACAGTAAGGGAAGAGGCAGGAGCACTGTCATTTTTGCTCGTGGTTCTGACAGTGTGTGGAAGCTGCTGTGCCAAGGAAGAATTTGGTTTTATGGGACAGAGATAACTAATCTGGTTGAGACTGGCAAACCCAGCAGGAGCAACCACAGTCCTGTGCCTCCCTGTGCCTGGGCAGCAGTAGGAAGGGACAGTTCAGCTCACCAGAGGTTTTGTCCCAGTCACACACCCTCATCTCCCACCACAGGGCTGGCAGGGCCATCTCTGCCTCTGGCCACTGTTTCATGGTAGTTTCCCCTATATCCTCAAGAAATGCAGAACTGCCAAGTGACCAAGCTTCAGCTGACAAACAACTACATCCAGATGATGGCCCCTATGGAGGACAGGGATTTTCCAACCAGAATTTTCTGTGTGAAACTGGTGAGTTCAATTTAAACTATTTGCTTTGCCCACCTTTTGCTCCAAACCTGTCAATCAGGTCTCTGAGCTGGAAGCCAGGGTGCCTTGGCTTTGCAGGCTCCAAGCTCTGAGTGGTCTGTGGACCCCTGAGCTCAGGGGCTTCCAGCTTTCCCTAAAACCTGCAAGTTGTCCTGCATCTCCAGTGGCTGAGTCTCCCAGCCTGGTTTTGTATTCCCTAAATAGCTGATGCCCAAGCACAGCAGTTTGTGAGAAGGGCTACCCTGGGATTATGTTTCCAGTTTCCCAGGGGAGCTAGGGAAATACATCCTGTGCAAGAAAAATGGGAGCTGCTACTGCTGCTGGAATGCTTTTTCTTTGAAAAATATTAGCTCTTCGTGCCTGGTCCTGAGCTGTAGCAACATGCTCAGCTTAACAGGTCTAGGCAAAATAGGCAAAGGACTGTTGAGGTGGAAAAAGGAACATCATTTCCAATGTGCTGACAGCATCTTCTTTTTTTGTTCCTGAAGTAAAAAGTCAGCAGCAAAAGACTAGTTGGCTTGGAAAGAAAATATTTTTCTTTTCCTCTTTATGCACCATTTTAATATTTTTCCATGTGTTTCTGATCATCTCAGGGATACATATAGTTTTACTAAACTCCAGAGAGGTAAAACTCTTAATGAGCTAGAAATCAGGTAGATCTCAAAGATCTATTTTAATAATGCCAGGGGATATGTATGGAGGCCAGTGATGCTGGAGGGTAGGCAATGCTGATGTGTAAAGCCAGGTTTAAAAAAAGTGGCAGAACTGCCATTCACAGGGGGAGATTTCACAGGATTTGCCTGAGAGACCCACTAGATCTGCAGGATTGCACATTCAGTTTTGGATGCTGGTACCAATAATAAAAATGAGGCATCAAACCTCTTGGTTTAGAGGGGCAATTTGGACTCCCCACTCATTTTCCCAAACATTTCTGGGCCCAGTCAGAATGAAGCCCGTTAACTTCAGTGGGCTTTGGATGATTTCCTATATACACAAAACTTGAAGAATTATGCCTTAAAAGAAATGCCAAAGTTAAACTGGGAAATTTTAACAATTCTCTTTGTATTTTAATTTAGTGGCTGTGTGCTGACAATGTAATTAGAGAGATGCTATGTTAATTAATGCCAGATGACATTAGTGGGATGGCAAAAGCATCCCATTTTCCAAAGAATAGTTCCCAATTGATCTGTTCTACTCTCCCTGCCCCATTTTTACTAGAGAACTATGTTCAAAAAGCCAGAGACAGCTGAATCCAACCAAAGTCAAACCATTTACAAATACCAGTGATTTGGTATGTCTTAGCATGTTACTTTCAAGCCAAATCTAATGTTATTGCAGAAAAAAATACATTAACCATGTTTCCTTAGTGCCTACCTATAAAAAAAGAAGGAAGGTTTGCAGGACCTTGTGCTATTCTTTTGCCTGAAGTGGGTAGTGGACTCCCAAGTTGCCACTAAAGACAAAGAAGCAGGACCTGGACTTGTGCTTTACATAGCTGAGTGCTTGAAATGTAGTTTTTGGTTTAGGGTTGTGGATTTCTTGGGTCCATCAAAAAGATTTGAAGTGATGGGGCAAAATGAGTTCACATTCAGTGTTGAGTATTCTGTGTTCTGTGTGAGTTCAGCTATGTTAAACTTCGGTCTGTACATGTAATATTACTGGAGCTCCATACCACTACAGGAAATTTGATAGGGCACAGAAAATTACTGCCCCATGAGAACTAGGGCCTTTATTTTAATACAAACTCACATATTCAAAATTGCATATAAAGATATTTATCTACAGATGCAAACATTTGTATATTTAAGCTCACTCTGTGCTGTCCCATAAATGTCTTGTGGAAATGTTTTGAGTAGAGTTAGTGAATTAAAAGTCTTGGGGAATGTAATTGTATCCTGCTCTGTCAGCAAACAAAACTTTGTAAGCACTGTTGTAGTGCTCTAAGTAGGACTTAAAATGAAAACAGCATAACAGAGTTGGCAGGACATCCTTAAAAACCCTTAATTTTACTGAAAGGAGAAGAGGCAAAGGTAAAACCTGAAGGCTGGCACGTCCCAGATGATCTCTGAAGTATCACTGTGTGCTTATACACGGCCAGGACTGAATCCACACTGGTGCCTGTCTGACATCTCTACTGGTCATACTGGCCCATGTTCCTTGGCCCAGCTCTGTGTGAACAGAAAAATTCTCTTTACTAGTATTCCCAATTCATAGCAGACAAACTCGAGTTTGCCCAAACCCACTTACCTTCCTATATTAACACTACATTGGCTTTGCATCTGCTTTGCATACAGTTCAATGCCAGGAAAAGCCACAGGAAAATGAACTCTTGTCCCAGCTTGTCTGATACTCCCTGTTAACAGGGAAAACTTACTATTTATCCTCAGGCTGGAGCTGAATTTTACATTTCCTCCCCACTCCCCCACCCCAGCTCCTGATGGGTGGTGAAGGCTCATGTATTCTCAAAGTGAAAGTGTCACTGCATTTGTTGTATAGCATTTAGGAATGGGCAAATCTGAGTAGTGTAAACGTGGTTGTTGGGATTATACTTGGCCCAGTGCTTGATATCATAAGGGAGGCATCTTTGGACAATAAGGAGCTGTGACTGGTGATTTGCACTGAATGATCCCTATCCATAGAGGATCCAGAAGACTGGAACTGATAAATAAGCTTTAACTTAACGAAATTATTCAGGTCTAGAACACTGAAGTGCTCTAGGATTCGAGGGTGTGTGTCATCTTTGCACATCACAGTGATAAAACAATTACTAAATGAAGTCAGTAACCCATAGAACAAAATGTCTGCAGAATCTAAGAGGTTTTGCATCACTTGTGCTGATTTTCCCCAGCTTTCATGCCAGTGCAGTGTACGGGCTGGCACTGAATGTTTTTGATCTGCTCATTTATTTGATCTTCTTTTCTACTGACTGCACACATGAGCATGAGAAGATCTTTCTAAAGGAAATTTAATTAAGGCAAACAGCAATTTCATAGTAGATATTTATAAACAAATAAGTGGACCGAAATAAAAAGATAAAAATCAGGTTTTGGATTCTGCTTTTTCCCAGAATTCCAACAATTCATTTTCCCTCCACATGACATGCAGAAGGATTGTTTGATCATTTTGGTGAGACTATGTGGAGATGTGATGGCACAAGCTGTCACTGGGACCTGGAATTGTCACAGAGAAGGTTCTGCCAACAGCAGCTCCTCTCCGGATACTCTTCTCATCCCAGCTGGGACTGTGTGGATTCAGGGTTTCCCACATCTCCAGCTTGTGGTTTTACCACCAGGCTACTTGTTCTTTGAAAGCAAGGCTGACTCTTGGTTTTTACCTCTGCTCCTGTGAGGCAGCCTATTTAACAACTCTGACTTGCAAGAAGATTTTACGTTACGTTGTCACAAGGATTTTTGTGAGGGTTTTTTTTTATGGAGGCTGTTGGGAAACAATGGAATAACGTGTAACACAAGAGATGACCAGGTTACCAACACCTGGTAGAGGTGAAAGAGGGAGCCTAAAAAACTAGAGAAATAGGGCAAAATAGGGATCATGAAGAGTTTCCCATCCCTGAAAGCGTTCAAGACCAGTTGGATGCGAGGTATATATTTATGTACATATATTTATTTGTCTCTTGTATCACTGTAACTGGCCTTTGAATAGTTCATATTTAGGTTTCTGAGAGAAGCTGTGTCTGCCCCACCCCTGGAAGTGGGGCTGTGTGGAATGTGTCCATCACAGGGGAGTGAATTAGGTGATCTTTACAGCCCTTTCCAACCGAGATCACTCTGTTGTTCTCTGTTCCAATTACTTGGAATTGTGCTTTTATCCTTTTAACAAGCAGGCTCACTATGTGTCAGTGAATTTGCCTCCGACCCCTTCCGTGCTTTCACTTTTATTCCGAGCCAATAACGAAACCTCGCGTTTTATTTTGAAAGCTCACCAACTTTACTCAGTTATTTCGTTTCGCAGCACTCCCAGGCGGCCTTTGCTGACGTTTCCATGCCCAGCTATGGAGAAAATCTCTTTTGATGCACAACCAGGTGCTGCCTTACTCCTGCCCCGGCCGAGCGCCCACCTTCCCTGATCCCAAACCTTGCGGCAGCTTTTGCTTCTCTCCTCCTCTGGGAATCCCCCCGGCGGCGAGGGCACTGGGAATCGGTGAGGAAACACTGGGATTGGAGTAATAATAAATAGTTATTAATGATTTATATAAATTGCCCCCTACACCGCCCTCGAGCACACGCTTGCCCGGTCCCGAATCCGCCTGTTCCCAGCCCTTGGAATCCCAGGCTGGAAGGGACCGCAGTGTCCAGGGCTGTGTCCGGATGGCTCTGGAATATCGCCAGTGCAGGAGACTCCGCACCCTCTCCGGGCAATCTGTCACGGCCCAGGGAAGTTGTTCTTCCTCGTGTTCAGCTGGAATTTGCTGGGCATCAGTTTGTGCCTTTTGTCCCCCTCCCGAGCAGAGCCTGGTCCATCCTCTGCCCCCTCCCTGCACACCCTGACACATAGGGATGAGGCCCAACAGCACACATTTCCGAAAGATAATTATCACCTATTTAACAAAAAACAAACAAACCAACCAAAAAAACCCACCCTCGAAGTAGAGAGCACTCGGGAAGCCTTTTCTGCCCAGGAAAGCAGGGACACTGTAACCTCCCCATGCTCACCAGACTGGGGGGCTGCCAGTGGCCCCCTCCAGCAGACTGAAAGAGATTCCAGCTGCTACAGAGGCCTTTNCGAACCCGCGGCCCTGGAGGGAGGCGCCGGCTGTGGCGCAAGGGGCGGGGGAGCGCGGAGCGCATCGATCGCGCCGGTCCGTCCATCGCGCCATCGGCGCTCGGCTCCCTGGGCAGCGCCGCCCAGCCCTGCCCGTCCCCCGCCATTTCATTTCGCACCGGGACGGGAAGGGACGGGACGGGGACGGGACGGGGACGGGACGGGGAGGGAAAGGAGAGGAGGGACGGGCGACGGCGACGGCGGACA
>VXBA01005702.1:2114-23090 GCA_013399895.1 Serilophus lunatus | reverse complement strand
CGCCCCCCCCGCCGAGCCGCCGCCCCCCTCTGCCCGCTTCCCTCCTGTCTCCCCTTCCCTTCCTCTCTCCCTCCCCTCCCGGCTTTCCCTGGGAAGCTCCCCGCGTTGTGCGGCTGTCCCGCCGCATTCCCGGTGCTTCCCGGCGGGAAGGGACAGGTGGGCAACGCCCTGCGGGACCCGCCGCCCTCCGGCCCCCCCCGCGCCGTTTAGGAATACATTTTATTTGCTTTATTNAGGGGGGGTTGGGAAGCAGAGGAGAACTAAATCCTTGTAAAAAAAAAATAAAACCCCCAACCCTTTGGCCTCTTCCAGTATTTAGCATATTTTTTTTTACTTATTCACGTGTGATTTTTACTTGTTTAGTGTGGTTTTTATCCCTTTTCCCATCACCACCTCCCAGCCCGGGTGTGAATTGATATTTGGGACCCCTTCATCCCTTTTTTTTTTTCTTTCTTTTTTTTTTTTTTGTCTTGTCTTTCAGGGCAGGAGCTGCTGAATGAGAACACACCGACCTCGACATCCTCGTTGTTAGTGGGAGCCCTGCTCTGCTTAATGTTGGTTTCTTTGTCATCAGGTCTGCTAAAAAAATGACAGAGTATAAACTTGTGGTGGTGGGAGCTGGTGGTGTAGGCAAGAGTGCCCTGACAATACAGCTCATCCAGAATCACTTTGTGGATGAGTATGACCCTACAATAGAGGTAAATAAATTTAATTTCCTTTTTTTTTTTTGTGTGTGTGTGTGTGTGTGTGTGTGTGTGAAGAGGGATTATCAGTAATAATAATGGTTGGTTTTGCTCTTGGACTCTTTAACCACAAGAAGGAGGCTTGGTGATCAAAAGAGCTCCAAGATAATTGTCTGCATCAGGCCAGCAGTGGAGAAGAAATCACTGTGCTGCTTGGAACAACAGCTGCACTTAAAAAAAAAAATCACCATTAAAAGCATGGTGTTAATTGCCATGTTTCCTTGGGCAGTTTGGGTGCCTGGGTTGTAGGATCTCAGGGACAAAGAATTTGCCAAACTCACTGGAAAATGTTTGGCAAAACTCTCCTTGGCTTTGTGCAACCTCTGAAATGTGGCTTTTTTTTTCTTTTTTTTTTACTTTGGGGAGAAGGGAAATTGGTCCTTGTGAGATGCATGCAGCAGTCAGCTCCTGTCATGAGGATCTGTTCCACACAGTGGGAAAGGTGTCCTGGGATGTTGTGGTGGATGGAGGAAAAACTGGAGCCCTTGTATCTAAAAAAAAAAACAAAACAGTTGTAAGATAGCTGCCCTGGTGGATTCCCTGGAACACATGGCACAGTCCTTCTCAGTTTGAAATTGTGTTTGAGCTTTAAAAGGTTGTGCAGTTTTAAAGCTTTTTAATGAGCAGGCAAGCTCTGCCTTTTAAATATAAGACAAAATAGTGGTGTTGTCTGAAATCTCCTGTGGATCACTGCATTTAATAACCTCAGGCTCTACAGAAGGAGCAGTGCCACCATCATTTACCCAAGATTTTTATGTTCCCAGCACTGAAGCTCTGCAGCTCATGGCTTCATTTAAATGCTGTTACAGGGAGACACTTCCAAGCTCACCTGGAGAGGAACCACAGGGGTTTAAATCTGGTCTTAAACTGGAGACTGAGGAGGTGTGTTGTGCTTCACACAAGTGCAAGGAGCCAGTGCCCCGAGGTGGCAGAAAAGCTGTGATTGTTTAGTGAAGGCCTGAGTTACAGTGCCCCCAAAAAAGAGATGTGTTGGCATGGGGTCCTTGTGCCTCTGCTGCATGGCCAAACAATTGTGCTTGCAGAAGGTTTTGTGACTAGAGCAGAGGAGAGAAGAGTGACTTAACACCAGGGGAGCAGCTCTTTCAATTACTAAGAGTGAAATCTCAAGGCAAAACCTACCCCAAACCCTCTTTAAAACCAGAAAACACATGGAATGTGTTGAGAGGAACAAGTAGAATGGGGTTTTTTACTTTTTCCTGCAGAAGGAAGTTTTGGGGGATTGTTGGTCTGTGCTTCTTGTTCATAATTACCTGGTTGCTCTGCTCAGGCTGTGTGAACAGTTCAGGAACACAGGAACCTAAAGCACTCCTGGGATTCCTGGAGGAATAACCAACAAGTTTTAATATAAAGTAATAAAATAAAAATACAGTTCCTTATTGGATGAATCTAAAAATCCCAGGGCTGTGGCCTTCATTCCTAGAATTATGGTTTTACAGTTCCAACCCCCTGCCATGGGCAGGGACACCCTCCGCTGTCCCAGAGCCACATCCAGCCTGGCCTTGGACACTTGGGGCAGCCACAGCTCCATCCACCAATCCAGGAGTGGGCAGGGTGGCTGTGGTGTGGTCCAGAACCAATACCAAATTAATTGGTTGTTAATTAACCTAATGGGTTTCACACCAGCAGCTACAGCTTGTCCCGTGCAACAGTATTAACATTCCACTCTGACAAGTCCTTGTCTGCTGGTTTTATCTGGTGAATTCTGAGACCCTGAGGATGGAGATTTGTCTTCCCAGCCCTGTGGTGAATCACCTGGTGTGTAGGTAGGCAGTAAATCAGGAGAGTGGGCTGTGATTTGGAGTGGCAGACAAGGACAAGGGGTGGAAAGGGTTCAGCCCATGCCTGGGCAGGATCCCACTTGGCACAGGGAGGTTTTGTGGTGGTGCTTCCTCTGTGGTGGTAGGGGCTGGTCACAGAGTGTTGCTGTGGAGTGGGTTTTTATGCAGGATGAGGAACTAAGGCTAAAATTGCCCAGATTGGTAAATAGCAGCAGTTGAGATGGTTCAGTGGTGTCACTGCTGTTGTTTGTCACTGCTGCTTCTTTCATTGCCACCCAGCAGAACACTGGTTTTTCCCTCCCAGGTAATAAAGCAGTGAGAGAAGAGGGTTTAGTGTTTGTTTTCTGGGGTAGATTCCATCACTACACAGTTACTATTTAATTCTAAATATTTCCTGTGATGAACAGAACTAAACTCCACACTCTTCAAATTCTCCCCTTGTGAAGACAGGCTGCACAGAGGAAAAATCCACTGGTTGTTTCATCACAGGTCCCCTTCCAGTGTTCCTGATGCTGCTGCTGTTTTCAGTGGAACAGACCTGATGATTCAACAAATAACCTGCTTGGAAAATGTCAACTTTCATGGCCTGCTTGAGTATCTTATTTACTTCTCTCCCAGCACAGCAGATGGCAGGGGCAGGGGGAGGAATTAAAATGAGTGTTTGGGTGGCTACAGCTACTCAGAGAGAGCTGTGTTTCACAGTTTCATGCCTTATTTTGAAGTAAGAATTTATACCCAAGCCATTTGAAGTGTTTTATTTTAAACTCTGTGTGTGTGCAGTAAAAGCACACAGAGCAGTTGGGCCAGTGCCCTCTGCCGACCAAAGCTTGCTAAATCTCACTTCTAAAATTCACTTTTGATTCATTTTACTTTCAGATCTTGCACAGCTTCAACGTGTTCTAGTGCTAAAAATGTGCCATCTTTCAAAGGTCCCAGAGAAAGAGCAGCTTGTTTTTAAATTGGATTAAGCAAATCCCTGGGCTGGTTTAGGAATACTGAGATTTGAGTCAGTGTTCTTGAATGACCTGTGCACTTGTGAAACTCCCACCAAATAGCTGTGATATTTTACCAGTGAATTGCTGGTAGAATGGGGGTTTTATGACATAACAGTTAATTGCTTAGATGGGATTTTTGTTTAAGCAGTGGGACAGGGTTTTTTTTTTTTAGCTAAATTCCAAATGTGGAGCTGAAATCTCCTATCACAGTTTGTTATCAGTGCTTGGGAACAGGTGGAATTATTGCTCTTTTCAGATAGTCCATGCTGGGTTTTTGTGCCTTGTGTAAGGGCCAATAAAAGCAGGTTAAGTGATCAATGAAATTAAATCATGGCTATGCCAAGTCTACACTGAGGGAAAACTGGAATTTCACATTTGGAGTTGGGTGCTGCTCAGGAATGAACTCCTTTGCATTTGGTTTTTAATTAACAGTCCTAATTCGATTTCAGGGTTGATATTTTGTCAGGGAGAGGGGAAAAAAGGCAAAAAAGCAAAATATTTCTCATTTCATTCCTCTGGAAGGAAATAATAAGCTTGAATTTTCTCCCTCAAATCCCTTTTTTAGGTAGTTAACAACGTTTTCTTCCCAGAACTTATCATCCCAAAATAGTAATGTTTGTACCTGTGCTGTGCTTTATCCTGCTGCATCTTTGCTGCCACTGCTAACCTGGTAGACATGTTTTTAAAAGTGATGTTCTTTTCTCTCTTCAAAATCATTTTCTTTGAAGAAAATTACTTAAAGCTTTTGTTTAGAGCTCAGCTGAAGGGGAATTTTTTTTTCTTCTTTGAAGTGCTGGGGTGGAAAGGGACAGCACAGGCTTTTCAAGAACTGCTTTTCATATTTTTAAAGGAGCAGCCAAATTGCAAGAAGAGAACATGAAGGCTTTCTAAATAATGTCTATTATAATGACAGCAGTTTAATGGGACTTCACTGGGAAATGTGGCTCAAGATAAATGTGAGATTACAGAGTTTGTTCAGCTCAAGATACTGATTCTGTCCAATTGTCTCCTGCTTGTTTCAGGAAAGAAGAAAGCCTTTTTCTTTTAAATATAAATGGATAGAAAGTGCCCAGGGGTGGGAGTGCTGTGCCCTAAAATGGGTACAAAGGAGGGAAGGTAGTTGTGAATTCATCTTGAAGGTGGCTGCAGCTGCAATTTTAAATCTTCCCCAGGAGCTTGGGGTCCCTCCTGTGAGGTGTTAAAAGGAACAGCAGCAATATTGTGTTAATCTCTAGCCAAGGAACCTGAAAACTGGTACCAGGGTTTTGTGTTTGTACCTGTCATTTGTTCCAAGAACTGTTTACTGAGAGTAATTCAGGGGGCTGATCAAATAAAGCTTATTGCCATGGGTTTGTTTCAAATTTAGAGGTGCTTATAGAAGTTATTTGGCTTTTTTGGTCACTAAAACTGTGTATTCAAAAAAAAGAGATGTAAATAGACACTGATATCTGGTTGTTGGGACTTTGTACAGATTGTAGCCACTTGAATCAGTGACCTGAAAGCTTTCATTTGATAGCACTGAAATAATTTGTTCTGACATCTCTGTGAACCAACCCACTGGGGCTTTTATAAGACTCTGCTGCTCTGTCTTGACTAAAAAGCTTGAACTTCAAATCAACTCAACTTTGGTAACTTAATAACAAATATAAATAACAAAAAATATCATATTAGTAGTTATTATTAGTTAATTCCAATCTCTCCAAAGTTACAGGTGTTTGAAATCTCACTTGTCTGTGTTTAACCAAGGAATGTTTTTTTTATTTCTCTTTTTCTTAGGATTCCTATAGGAAGCAAGTAGTAATTGATGGAGAAACCTGTCTCTTGGATATTCTTGATACAGCAGGTCAAGAAGAATACAGTGCAATGAGGGACCAATACATGAGAACAGGGGAAGGCTTCCTGTGTGTGTTTGCTATAAACAATACAAAGTCTTTTGAAGATATTCACCATTATAGGTGTGTGTATGGAAAGATAATTGATCAGCTTGTGTATCAGGTGGATTTGGTGCTTGATCCTTCACTAGATCATCTCTTAGGAAATGCATCCAAGGGCAAATGTGCAAATGAACAGTATTCTAATTATTTGTTACCTGGAATTTTGGGTGATCTGAAAATCTGCCTTGTTTTGTGAGTTATTGGTTCCTCCATATTCTCTTGTTTTAAAAAATAATTTAATAAGGTAAAAACTTCAGCTCACTCTTTCTTTGTCAGCTACACACTAACACAGAAATAGAAGCAGCCTCTAATCCCAGATTAGGAAATGATAAATCAGTTAAAAATTATTATGGAATTCATTAATTTAATTTTTTGATAGTTTTAAAATTGACCATATAAACTATTAATACCTGTTAAATACAATCTGTCTCTCTTTTTTGTTTCTTTTTAGGGAACAAATAAAGAGAGTTAAAGACTCTGAAGATGTCCCAATGGTGCTAGTAGGAAACAAATGTGACTTGCCTTCCAGAACAGTAGACACAAAACAAGCTCAGGATTTAGCAAGAAGTTATGGAATTCCTTTCATTGAAACATCAGCAAAGACAAGACAGGTAAAGCTCCAAACTTGAGACACAGAGCTCTGCTCTGGGTTCCCATGGTGGGAGTTGTTCCAGGCACTGACAGTTGCTTGGTCACAGTGGATATATTTCTCCAGACTGGAAATCCTTGTGGTGTCTCTTCTTTCTGTCAACTCCCTGACAGCTGGTAATTTCTTTATTGATGAGTGATTGGCTTCAACTGTGCAGACTCAGAGCCAGAGCTGACCTGCTGTTCTCTCCTCTCTAGTGGTTCTTAGTGTTCTGAGAAGTTTGAAGGGAATAGAAGCACTTCTGCTTAGAAGGGAACTGCTGCTTTTTCCTCAGCAAGAGGAACAAACAGCTAAATAGTTTATTTTGGTTTAAGTGTTTCCATTAATAACAAAAGGAGTTTTTCCATGAGCTATTGGTTAACAGGACATGCTTGATACACCTTTTTATAGATAAGAAATTGAGCATCAGGCTTTTTGGTGACTGATATTTTGCTAAGACTTTAGAGCTCACTGTTGGTTTTTTGTACCTCACAGGTACAATAAATTGGTCCTTTCTTTTAAGACTATACAGATTTACTATCAGGACATATTAGATCAGGCCTGAGTGGCCAAGCTTGTACCCTCTGCATAATCAGAAGTGTTTGTTAAGTGCAAGTTAAGAATCAGGAATTGGATGTAGCAGAAAATGCTGCAGGTGGAGTAACTGCTCAGTGCAACTGCTGAACAGATTCAGCTCCTCCACTTGGCAGAATTTCCTCACAGACAGTACATAAGTTATTTCTGGGCCTGAGAAATTAATATTTTATTAGTGCAAATTTCCCATACCCACCCAATTTTTTGACAAGTTGAAACCTGGACTAATAAGGGAAACTTTAGGAGGGAATGCTGACTTTTGGCAAAATAAAAAGTCTCTGTTAGGTAGGATTAAAAAACCCCCAAAGCAGAACTACAGGACTTGAATGGCTGAGAATAAATTAAGCCACACAAGTGTCCTGAAGAATGGTGTGTAAGTGGACTGAATAATCACAATATCATTTCTTTTTTTTTGCAAGGTCCTGTATTAGTGTCTGTCATGAAGATGTGAGGGCAAAAAAATAACTCTGAAATTACATTTGAGGTTTGAAATAACAGAATTTCTCTGCCAATACCTGGATTTGACTTTGTTCTGTCTGTTTTATAGACTGCAAGGATTAGGGAAATGTTCTTTTTGCAGAGCCACTTTTATTAAAAGTCTGTTGCTGGGATGGTGTGTTTTCCAAGATTCCTTCTCTCTACCCCACCTGTATTTACTCCTACAAGGAGTCAAAATCACATGCTCGAAAATCACCACTCCTGTTCTTTATAATCTTATTTTAGACAAAGCAGCATCTCCCTTTTTATCTTCCAGGCTTTCAAAAGGTCTGACAGAGGTTTGTCCTTGTTTCAGAGGCCAAAAATCAGTCACATATGAACTGTCATCCTGTAATTTCACTGCTTTTATCAATGACTTTACATTTCTGGAAGTGCCAGCTGGAATGTTGTGGTAGGGATCTGACTGTTGGCTTTTGTTTGTCCAAGCTGAGCTTTACACCCTCTGCAGATAAGGATTCCCTGAAGGCATCTCATGGATATTTTAAAACAAAGGTGCCCCAACAGACTCTTCTGAGCACGTTGGCTTCTGAAAGTTGGCACCACTGTGTCTGGCTGCTGGTTTTTCCCAGTGCTCTCCACAACATGTTGTGGTGGGAAACTGCTTCATAAGGTGCTGAGTTAATGAAATACTTTTGAAATACTTGGAGGGAGAACCCAGCCATTAATTATAAGCAAAATTATCTAAATATTAGTGTATGTGGTTGTTTCAAACCAAATGCACGTGTGAATTTTCACATCAGTGAAACATGGGCTTAGTGGGCCTTACAACTTGGTTACAGGGCTATAGATTATTGATTTCTTTAGTTAGACTGAAATGAAGATAATGTAATTAGTGAAAAACAGTGACAGTCCTGTTTCTGGGTGTAAACACATGGCAATAGTGGTGTTTTTGTAAGGCTGTAGGGCTCTGTTTCCATTGGAACACTTCACCTTTCCTGCTGGTGTTGAATTCAAAGGCAAGGCAGATAAATGGGCATCAGTGGAAGCACAGGAAAGGGTTTCCCAAAGTGTTGTGTCTTGTGGTTGGGAATGTGTTCTTAGACACACTTTTGAGGTATGCAGTGAAGAAGTTGACCTAAATCACAAGGATGGTGTTAAAAAGGAATTTTAGTTATTTCAGCTGTTTCATGGACAGTGGGTGAGGCCAGAACCTTGTGATGCAAATAAGTTGAGAACCTGGGACTGGTTTGATGAAGTAACTGGGGGCAGCATTTGCAGAAATCCATTCCTTCATCTCAGTTAAACCTCATCAATAACTGATAACTTCAGTTTGCTTGAACCATTTTTTAAGGATGTGTCACACCTGTTTGATATGATTCACATACAATTAGTCACATTTTTAATTGAGTTCAGGTTTCGTCTTAAAACTTGGTTTTGCAGACTGTGGGGTCGAGTTTCTCCATGCCACTGGTCTGTTGTAAGGTTTGGAAAAAGTTGTGGTACCAGTGACACTCCAGCTCTGAGTGACTCCAAGGATGCTGAGGAATCCAGGCTGTTACTTATCTCATGGAACCACAAAGATCTGCAGCAAAAGGATACCCCTGCAGAAGGGGGGGGAGTTCCACACCCCTTCCCTCCCTCTCTGGATTAGTGGAGGTTCTGCTCCCGGCTGAGTTGTAGTAACAGTTTCCAAACAACCCTTCAAAGCATCATCTCTGTTTTAAAGACAGCAGATAATTAACCTGTAAGCTGAATCTTGCACCAGCTGGTAGGTTTGTGCAGCTTTGTGTGTTCTCCAGTATTGACTTTTCCACTGCCAGGTTTGATGTTGGTTTGATGTTTATCCAGTGTTTTCTTGCTCGTGTCCTCCTGAATAATTTTGATTTTAGTTGTCCAGCATTTGCTCTTAGGAGACCACCTGTGATAAAGGGAGGGAAGGGTGGGCACAGGACACCTTTGAGGTGTCAAGGTTAACTTTTAGTAGTTCCTTTTCAGTGCTGTTTAGGGAAGCAGAACATGTGAAAATTCCTGTTTGTACTTTGGCCTTTCTTTGCAGAGAGTCATATTTTAAATTGAGTGTTTGGCTGTCATTCAGGAGTCAAAAGCATCTTGAAAATGCTGCCTCAAGGTCATGGGTTCTTCAGGCTGTTTAGATTTGGAAGTTTTTAATAACTGCCAGAGGATATTTTTGCTTCTAGTTCTGGCAGCTAAAAGAGCTGGTTAATCATATATTATATACATGGTCACTGCTCATTGAAAATAAAAATGCTAAAGCAACCTAAAGAGATTGGTATTAAAAGGACCGAAGTTTGTAAGGCTGGCACACGGCATGTGAAAATGGAATTAGCAAATATGTGTCTGCACAGATTTTCTTTCAGAATAATTTATCTCCACAGAATTCATAAGGCTGTTCTTGGTGGTGGCAGTAAAAGCAATTTCTTTTTTCTCACTCTGTCTGTGCTTGTCCATCTCTCTGCATTGCTAAAGCAAATTACAGCTCATACTGGTGATGGGGAAAGTTGGCAATAAATGTTGACTGAAGAATTGTTATCTAATTACTGATGTGAAAGCTCCACAATCAAATTACCTATTTCTGCTGCAAAACAGGAGATTTGCAAAAACATTGATTCTTCTACAGCCTGTGCTTTGGCACATTGCAGCTGATCAATGATTGTTGGTTCCACTTCAGGAAGAAACTTCCATTCCTTCCAGAAAAAGGTGAAAATAGGAGCTTTACTTGGGTTTTGCCATTTTTTAATGGTTTATTTTGCAAACTCTCAGACCTGGAATGGAACTTGTCACCTTGTCCACATCCTAACTGGCACATTATGTTTATACAGAGAAACACACTCCAGTAAATGAATGTGAAGATTAAATTAATTAGATTTAAGTGGCTGTAGTTCAGAAGAACCCTCAGATAAGCTGCAGTGTGTTAAAAATAAGTCCTCAGTGTGAGAACCTATGGCACAGCTCATCCAAAATGCCCCAGTAACTGTGGAAGTCAGTGGTGGCTGGGGGTTTTTTAGCTGCATAACATGAAGAGGAATTGGAGAGAGAATTTGTGGAGAAGCTGCCAAATAAAAGCCCAGATTGTGCACTGGGTACTAATAAGGTTTTGGGGCTTAAAGGGTTGTGCTGCTCTCCACAGTCCTCAGTGTGCTCTGGTTTTCCTTTCAAAGGATGAGTTTGTATTAAATTAACACCCTTGTTGATCTGATTGAGGAGACAAGCAGTGAGATTGATGGGAAGAGGTTTGCTCTCCCCTTGAAAAGCTGCAGTGAAACATTTTGCAGCTTGTTACAAGAACATCCTCACAGATTGAGCTAAATTGAGTTCATACACAGATATACTCAGTTAAAAATGACAGATATTGTAACTTAGAGCTGGTGCTGGATCTCTTTATGTTGCATTGGCCCAACATTTAGTGTTCTTAGAAGGTTTTATTTCTTTGTAACCTCTTGGGATATTAACTTTTTACCCTTTGTTAGCTTGTTACACAGATTTTTGTGAAGAAAGCACACCTTTTATAAAGAACAGAACATGAAGGAGTTTGGTTGTCTTTGCCCAGACAGTAACAGGTTCTCCCTTTGGCTAAGATGTGCAAGCAGGGGATTAATTACATGTGAGTACCCCCTGTTGAGAATCTAAAAAGCTTTTGTGCCTTCAGAATACATCCAGAGCTGGAAGTGTAGATATTCACAATAAATGTGTCTCCTCTGCTTGCATTAAAAAAGTATCTTTTCAAGCAGCAAATGAGGAAACCCAGCATTTTAAATACACGAATGAAGTCCCAGACACTTCTCTCAAGTAAAGCTCCTACTTTCAGTGGGTTTGTTGCATTTTTCCCCCCCCTTCCACTGGTGTCCCAGTCTGTGTCCATTGTTAACCAAGTGGTTTTTAAGGAGTTGTGTTTTACAATGCAGAGAGTGGAGGATGCTTTTTATACTTTGGTGCGGGAGATCCGACAGTACAGAGTGAAAAAAATCAGCACAGAAGAAAAGACTCCAGGGTGCTTGAAAATTAAAAAGTGCCTTGTAATGTGACAGGGTAAGTTGTGTAATGTCACAGGGTAAGTGTTACAAATCACTTGCCAAATGAAAGTGATTGACAGTGTTGTGCAAATCAGACATTTCCTGGTTAATTGATGTAATTTAAGATCTAAAACCCAATCAGTTTGCAGTGTCCTGGATGATATTCCTAGCAAACACCTGAGTGCTCTGGGGTGGCTTTGTTTCATGGGGTTTTGATGAATGGATTAACAAGAAGCCTTTGCTGTGTTCTCCATCTGTTCTGAGTGTGAAGAAGCTGAGAGGAACCAGTTTTATTAGAAATATATTGCAGATGCTGTTGAAGTGAATATTGATTGATTCTTCAGGTTGATGAACTGAGGAGTGAAGATCATCTTTGTATTCCCTCTCAGATGCAGAAATAGGAGGATCCTAATCCACCAAAGCAGTATTTGGTTGGTGTACAGTTTTTCTTAGGTCTCAGACCCTTCCTTTTGCTGTGCCATTTTTTCCTTGTTTTTATCTCCAGCTTGAAAAATTTACTGTTTCCAGAAAAAAACATTGTTTTTCTTCTTTTTGTCGACAATGCCCTGGGTGATCCAGATTTGGGAAAACTAAGATTTCACCTTTTTTTGAGAGCTCTTACAAGGTGGGGGGGCTAAGCAACAGTGAGGCAAAACTGGAGGAGACAGGGGACTAAATAAAAAACAGCAACAGCAGAAAAAGCACCAAAAAACCCCAATACCCAAATCCTCACAAAATCGTTTTTATCCTGATATTGCACTGTAAGAAAAGAGGGAGGAGGAGAGGGCAGAAGAAATTGAGATGTGGGAGAAGTGCTCACCTAAATCCCTTTTTGAGCAAACAAACCACCAGAGGAGCTCCTTGCAGGTTTTGCTGTCCCATTAATTCTTTACCTCTCACTCCAGCAGAACAGGGAGTGGGTTGTTGGGATGACCTGGAATTTCCCATTTTGTGAAGGAAAAACTCTTCTCTTTTCAAGGTGTCTTTTCATACTTCAGAGTGTCTGGCAGAGAGGTGGTGGAATTTGAATTGTGTCTTCTGTCAGCAGTGGGTGATGTTGAGTTTTCAGTGTTGGTGGCTTTTTTGTTCCCCCCAAACCCTATTTAGAAAACAGTCTTGGCTGTAAGACTCTGGAATTTCAAGAGTCTGCTCAAGGAAGGGAACATTTGTTTTCATCCTCTACCTGGTATTGAGAGTCATTCCAGCAACTTTGTGTTTAGGAAGTGAAGGTGGAGAAAGCATTTCCCAAAATTATTGTGTTACAGCTGCAGTTCAGTGAGTGGAATGAGAGAACAATAATAATTTAGAAAAAGAGAATAATAAGAAATCTGTAAAACTCAATGTCAAATCCTCAAAGGACCTGTTTCTTGAAAGCATCACAGTGTTTGCACAAAAAGCAGACTAGTTTTTCTAGGGTGTAAATTAGATATCTAGATAATGTAATCCAAATTGAGCTGGGTTAATGGTGGAAAGCTCTAGACTTGAATTTAAAACTTGAATTTTAGAACTCTAATTGAATGATTTCTCCACAGTAATGCAGAGGGCTACAAGTAATTTCTCTTCCCCGTGACTGATGCACGTGTGTATGTATGCACTATATATTAAAAATATTTTTTAAAAAACCCAATTATAACTTGTTTAAGGGTCTGTTTTTGAGGCTGGAATGAAGGAATTCTGAATTCCTTATGAATTTGGCTTTTCTTATCGATAGTTAGGTCTTGTAGACAGCACCATGCAAGCACATCTCCAGGCTTGTAGACAGTCATGGGACCTTGTGGTGCTCCAGAGAAAAGCTGTTTCAGTAGGAACAGCTCTGACATTTCTGTTCCCCTTTGGAAAAACAAATGCCAGGAGCAAAGCTCTGTCAGTGCACCTTTATTGAGGCCGTGGGGTTTAGTTCTGAGCCTGCACAGGGAACTGGGGAGTTTCTAATCTGGATTTAAAGCCCTCATTCAGTACATCTTAACTTTGCAAAAGGCTTGCACACAATCAGCCCATTGTCAGGGGCAGGAAGGTCAGCTGCCTGCAGTCCCTTCCTGCTCAAAGAGCTGCCTGGAAAGGTTTGGATCTCACACTGTTGATGCCCTCAGGGACCTCCTGGAAACACAAGATCCTCTGCTCCCATTTAAAATTTAATGGGAAGGGCCTCACTGTGACTTGTGTTCTGCACCTCTCACTCCCCAATGTTCTGAACGTGGTTTTGTGTGTCCTGTTGGATTAATTACCTGCATTGAGGAGGGAATGTGGCAGGACCAAACTCCTAATGCACAATGGGTAATTAATGAGGCTTTGATTTACAAGGGTGTAAATGCAGGGATGGAAGCCAGGTCAGTGCTGCAGCCTGGCCTAGTGGAAGGTGTCCCTGCTCTCACAGCAGGATCACTGCAGATCACAAGATGATCTTTAAGGTCCCTTCCAACCCAAAGCATTCTGTGGCTCTGGTTTGCAACATGTGCTGTGCTTAAAGATCATCAGAATCAAAATGTCAGCCTTGGTTAAGAACTCACACGTTTAAAGGTCTGTAATGGTGTCTGGATATTACTTTGTATGAGTTATTTTCTCTGCATTTATTTTATAACCAGTTTCATGAGAAAAAGTTGCTCCTTTGAATACATAAATTGCAATTTTGAAGTGTGTCTCATTTGAAGACAACACTGAAAACAAACAAGCTGAAGACAACAGCTGAAAGCCAGTTCTGAGAGGTGGTTCTGTATGAAATGTAGAACATTGTGCAGAGGCTTTTCTTACACCTTTCTTGTGTTCTAAGGATGAAACCATTCTTCTCTCTGTTGTGGCAGATTCTTAATGCTGCCCTCCTCCTTCTTAATGCTGAGACCTTCATTAGAACCACTTCTACACCATTTCTCCACATGAATATTGCTAAATATTCACTTTTCAGCATTACTGCACAGATATAAACAAGATGCTCCAGCTCTCTGTAAAATAATATCAAATATTTTAAATTCTGAAAGGATTAATGGGGGACATGACCTTCATCAATCTCAAATTGTTCAGTAATACTTCAAAATGTAGAACAGGTTATTTGCAAGGTCTTGCAATACCAAAAAAGTGTGCTATTAATAGTGGAGACAGACTGCCAGGGACTGTAAACATCAGCTATATGTAAATGTTTTATGAACTTGAAAGTTTTAAATAAATTTAGTTCATACTGGAAGCATTGCTTTTTTTGAGTGAGGCTATTTAACACTTTGTTTGGACTTTTCATATTAAATTTCATCCCCACTTGGTGTTTGGCTGCAGTAGAGAATTAGGTGATTTCTGGCTTTTTTGTTGCTGTGTGTTTTTCAGAGTTCACTTTCAGCTCTTTGCTGAAGCAGGAATAGAGGAGTAAACCAGAGAGTGTTCATTTTTATTGGCAGCTTCAAGGGCAACTTGTGTGGCTGCAGCTCTAGGGCTGAATTTCATTTGATTTACAAGGGTGTGAATGCACCTGGCTGTGATGCAGGAACATCATACAACTGTTTCTGGGCCATCTCAAAAATATCATCAAGAGAAAGGCAGCAAAGAATCAAGAAACTTTTTTTGTCTTAGTGGTTTTATGACTGTTTCTACTTAAAAGTAAAGCCTGGCTGACAACATGGGTACTTTACTGGGATTGGAAGCAACCTGAAAGGCCATAAACTGTTTGATGTAAAGAGGTTGGTTTGAAGTACACTCTGTAACATTGTACTTGATGATGGTTCCTATCAGACTTTTGGATATACTGGTCTCTTTTGGCCAGAGTTAAATTTTTTCAGCTGTAATTGCCCCCCATAATCATGGAAAAACTATTCAGTGTGGACAAACATGAGCTTTTGTGTCTGTGGCTCAATACTGGAGCCATGGACACCAGAGACAATGTGTTCCACGTGCCTTCAACTGTACAAATTGAATAGTCTGATCCACCAGATCCATGTTTATCACTGGGACATGATTTGATTGATTTGCATGTGTAAATATTTCTAAAATTGTGGTGTGATTCCCAGATCAATGTGATTTGAATATGTATATTAAGAGCATCTCACTGTGCCTTTGGTGGTGAATTCTTGGTACAGATGTTTGAATTTACTTTTCAGAACACCATGTAGAGCATAGAAAAGGTAACTAATGCTCCACAACTTCCCTGTGGGGGTGGGGAGGCCCTGGCACAGGTTGCCCAGAGAATAATATATATTTATAGTGTAAATATGTGGTATTGCCTGCACATTTACATATGCATACACTGTTGTAGTTTGAGGTTGGACAACAACCATCTTTGAGATGGAGAAGAGGGCAATGCCCACTAGATTACTTTCTTGAACACATAAATAATGGAATTTGACTTGCGGGGTATCTGAGCTCAACCCCTGAGCAACAATTCAGCTGCAGGAGCCCTAAGCCCAGTCTGGGAACAGAACTCAGGAGAGGAGCAGCCGGGATGAATTGGTCAAAGGAACATCAGCTGATTGAAGCCACTTCAGCTGCACACAGGCAGTACCTCAGCAGGGGTGCAAGTCTTTCTCTGCCCCTAATTTGTCCATGTTTGTGTCTTTTCAGGGTGTTGATGATGCCTTCTACACATTAGTCCGAGAAATCAGGAAACACAAAGAGAAGATGAGCAAAGATGGTAAAAAGAAGAAAAAGAAGACAAAGACAAAGTGTATAATTATGTAAATACAATTTATCCTTAAGAAGTACTGAAGTAATTTTGTACATTACACTAAATTATTAGCATTTCTTTTAGCATTACTTTACTTTCTGCTTCATGATCCTGTTAGCTTTCCCTGAATGCTTGTTTTAAATGACAGTGGAAACTTCATTCCTCTTAAAGTGCCAGTATTCTCTGACTGTTGGTTCTTGAACTAGCAATGCCTGTGAAAAAAAACCCACAAAAAAACCCACAAAACAAACAAAAAAACAACAAACACAAAAACCTGAGGACTGTCTTAGGACTCTTTGGTGCATGCACAGTTGCTAACTTCCTGTTTTTCTTACTGGTTGTCAACTTCTGTTCTGTGTGCAAAGCAAAGAATGAAATGATGCTCTACACATTCTAACACCCCCTAGAAATTTTTTGGGTTTATAAATCTGGTTGGGAAAAAGGACTAGTTAGCAAAAGAGACTCTTCATTTCAGCCTTTCCTTTATTTTAGACTGATTCTTGCAATAGAGAGAGACCAGAAGCCTTTATAGTCTTCCTGTAGATTTTGCTTCTAGGCATCTAGTCTTGTAGCATTTCAGATCAACTTTAATGAATGTAAAGATAAAAACTTTCAGAAAAAAAAAATAATTCACTGCAGTTTGTCATGGTTGCTCCTTAAAGACTCTATTTTTTCTATAAAAAATAAAATGTAAAAAAAAGACAACAATGCACATCTGGCAATGGAAAAAGTAAAAGTTCCAATTAGGTTGATTTGCTCTTGTTAATGCATTGCTTTAAGACCTTCACTGACTTTTTGTGTCTGAAGACCAAAGTGAAATCCCCCCTAGTGTCAAACCTTTCAGTAGCTTTGTTCAGTAGGTGCAGGATTTCACCCTCAGTGTCTCTAGGAAATACTAGAAAGCCTTAACAGATAAGTTGATTCAAATTCTTCATCATGGACCCAGAATTTACCATAAGAACTAAATCAGAATTAATCCTAAATTATATAGTGGAGTAAACCCATTTTCCCCCCCACCAAGAGTGGCATTAAATAGTTCCAGATGCCCATTTTCTGCAAAATAGGGGAGAAATCTTAAATTCTGGGAACATCAAATAAATGAATGAATGAGTTGAATTTAGCTGCTTCATGAAAACAATTTGGGAATCCACTATTCCATAGAAAAGATGTGGAATTTGCACAAACCATCAGCATGGTTTCCAGAGTCAGTGTTGTCTGTGTGATGTCTGTGAAGTACTAGTTTTGTTGCACAGATTTAATGGTTGGTGAGTGGCATTCCAGTGTCTAGACTGTCATAAAACTAGACCAAGATTTTAATGTTGTCTTTCTCTGTGATTAAGTTCTCTTGTGATTTTGGGTTTTTTCCCCTCCCCTCCTTTTTTTGTTTTTTCCTGATTGGAATTAATGCAGGATTTTTGCAGGAGCTTTCACTCTTTGGTACTGCAGTAGCTTTAGTTATTCTGCACTGAAATACAAGCCAGTAGTTCCAGTGTTGCCAGTTCCTGTTGTCTCACTGTAAATGTGGAGTTGTTTGTTTCATTAGAGCTTTGGTCCCTGAAGGTTCACTTCTTCATAGTAGCTAAACTCAGCTGCAGAGCAACATTTGGAGATGTGACTCTGGTCTACCCCAAAAACAAAGCCAAACACAAGAATTTGAAGTAGGATAGTGCAGGACACTGGAAAGCTTGGAACAAGGAATTGCAGCATTGCCCTGCCCTAAGGCAACACCTAAAGAATTCAGTGGAAGTTTTACACAGGTATGTAAAAATTGCACTGTGCAACTTGGACCATTTCTGTGATGCCAGAGGTGCAGCTGCATGAGGAAAGTATTGTTCTGCTTCTACAAAAAAGCTCCCAGAGGGGCTGTTGGAGAGCTGCAAAGCTGGCAGGGAACACAGAGTGTCTGGATTGCTCCATGTTCCTTCATTTCAGCCTGGCTGAGAGAAATCATGTCTTTCCCTGCCTGTGCCCCCTATTTCCCCAAACCTCCTTCCCTCCTTTTCAGCTTCCATGTGAAATGTAGATCATGAAACACTCTGAAAAACAGTGGCAGGAGAGCCTAAAATTGTCTTGTAAGGACCAATAAGAACAGATTCTTTATGCCACAAAATATTTCAGTGCTTCCAAGGTTAAAATGTGTTGGAGACAGTTATTTGCACATTTGAGACACTCTGGGCTATACATGAAGAACACAGCAGGAGTTGATAGTATGCCTTGAGCAAATGGAGGTAATCTTACTTTAATTTTGGTAACTGAGTCACACTGCATGTAAAATTAGGGCTGGTCTAAACTTCTGACGTTAATTTAACTAAAAACTGGTAGGAAATTGTAGCTGAAATGTCTCATTCATCAAATGTGGATTTATGTAGCTCTACTATAAAGCTATATATAAACTAGTGTTGGGTTCTTTTCAGCACATGTGAGCTGTATCTGCCAGTCAAATTAGTACACAATCCATTTAGATTAGCCTTTATTGACTAAAAAAAGCCCCCAAACCCAACCACATCCTTGCCACTGTTGTGCAGTTTTGTCTTAATATCAGTTGAGATTTGGGGAAGCACGTTGGAGTTGCAGCTTGCACAAGTTGGTCTCATCATTACTGTCTTGCCCTCTTGGAGATGCTTTCACAGAACATCCCTGGGTGCTTGTCTGTCCTGAGAGCAGCTACTGAATGAAACATGGGAGTCACTGACCCCTTCTTACAGTAGCTTTATGTACCTCTGGGCAGCACCTGTACCACTGGTTTGCTCCAAACCCAGTTATTCTGACCAGTTTCATTGCCCTACTTTTTTTTTGCTAACAGAAAAGTGTGGACTTTGTTACAGTAACAGGATCTCTGTAATGGGTAAATCCTGACCCCCACACACACACACAATCTTCTGCTCTTGTCTGTACTATGAAGCAATACAATTATTACCTTCAAAGACCATCAAACTGTAAAACAAATCATTGTCTCAAGTTTACATAAAGCTACATAGATGGTAAATCTTTCCCAACATTTCTTTATTCCACTGTCTCGTGTTTTCATGTTGAAAATACTTCTGCTTTTTCCTCTTGAGTGCCAACTTCCTACTAGAATGACTTCTTAATGTAATATGTTTACCTGGAATGTATTTTAACTATTTTTGTATAGTGTAAACTGAAACATGCACATTTTGTACATTGTGCTTTATTTGATGTGGGATATATGCAGTGTGATCCAGTTTTTCCATAATTTGGTTGTGTGACCTAGGAATGTTGGTCATGCCAGACATTAAGTTAAAAAAAAAAAGGAAAAAAAAAAAAGACCACTGTTTGTTTTAAAATTTTTAATGTTTTTAGGAGTATGTGCTGTGAGGTGATCTGG
The DNA here is from genome assembly GCA_013399895.1 of Serilophus lunatus. NCBI lineage: Eukaryota > Metazoa > Chordata > Aves > Passeriformes > Eurylaimidae > Serilophus > Serilophus lunatus. Next base: position 3,943 of record VXBA01005702.1, on the reverse strand, counting down.
AATTTGTCATTTTTTTGTCAAACTGTACTGCTCCTATTTATTGTAATGTAATAAAAATAGTTATTGTGAGTTTCTGTCTCAGTTTTTCTCTGCAAGAATTTCAGTGATGGAATATCTCAAGAATCACATATTTGTTCTTCCTTGTATTTCTGCTGGTGCTGCCTGTCACAAAGCTGCTCCATGGTGTTCCCTGCCTGGGAGAGAGGAGGTGTAGCTGCATCCTGTTCCCATTGGACATGGAAGGGCTGTTTTTTGCATCAGAGTGGTGGCACAGACTGAAGGGCACTTTTGTCACAAGGTACTGTATCCTGCCATCATGTTTTTTAAATTCTGCTCTAGAACTCTGTGTGTGGGTGGTGCTGCACCCCACACTCCCTGCTCCTCCTCCTCCTCAGGCATGGTGATCTCAGAAATGGGCCTTGCTGAGCAGCACCTAGGCTGAGCCTAACAGGAGCTCCTGGTTTTGTAACCAACAGCCTTGGAAACTCATTTTTCTTGCCTGAATAACCACCCGAGCAGAGCAACGTTTTTGTTACAGAACTGTCAAAGTTACTGACCTGGATTGTGGTCAGGATGGAAAATTAATGACTAAATCCAGTCCCCTTGTGACCTTTGGAGCTCTCCTGGACCCACAGTGGGATGTGAGTGGGGCCTCTGGGAGCCAGCGAACTCTCCAGTTCCCTGTTTTTGGAGGAGCAGCGATGGACAGAGCCTGGGCTGATCCCCCACTCCTTGAGGCTGTTGAGAAGGTGCAGAGTTGAGCAGTGAATCCCAAGGGAATTGTTCCCAGGTATGTACCTTGTACATGCTCCTTTAGGGCTGTGTGAGTGTGGATATCCTCTGGCAAACGTGTTGTGAGTGTTGCTCTCCTAAATTCTTACTTCAGATCCATCAGTAAAATGGGCCTGTAAGTGAGTTACTGTTGTGCCATGACAGTCTTTTGTAAATTGTTTAATCAAGCTGTTAATTAAGTGCTGTTAAACCTTTAGACCTAAACCAGTGGTCAGGTGCAGGGCCCAGTTTGGCAAGGGGGTCCACTCTGAACCTTGTGTCTCCACAGGAGGATGCCCTTATTCCTTTTATCCTTGCCTTTTCTCATCCCCAGTGTCCACATAGATAATTTCTGGTTGATCTTAGGTTTAGATTGATTGATTCTTTCTCTGTGTGTTTCACCATCTAGTGAGCAGTGGAGTGAACTTTGCCAGTGGACTTTGTCACACTTTCACTTTTACATTAACCCTGTCTTTGCCAATGCCTTTGCTGGGGATTCTTTAAGCAACCCACAAACACTCACTTGAGACAGTGTGAAGGTTTGCTACTGCAAACAGCTAGCTCTACTGCAGTAATTCCTTACCTGTATTTCAAAGATTCTGTTCTATTTCCAGTGTCATTTAGCTGGTGGAAACACCAGCCAACCCTACAATGTGCAGAGGATCAGCCCTGGCACATCCCTGTGTGAGCTGAGCCAAGGCCTGCCGAGACAGCCTGGAGCAAACAGCCAAACCTCCCTTCCCAGGGCAAGGATCAAGTTCTCTATTCCTGCTGCAGCAGTTACACAACACCAGAAAGCAGCAGTAGCAGAAATTGCCTTCAGGGCCCAAGAGCTCAAACCACTTTTGTTCAAACTCACCCCTTTCCTGACCCCGCGGTCGTCAGTTCCTAACGCAGGAAGGTGGTGCCTCTGCAAGTGAAGCAGATGAGGTTACAAGCTTTAAGAATTTACTTCCACAGAATTGTTAGGGCTGGAAAGGAGCTCTGGAGATCACCCTTCCAACATCCCTGCCCAAGGCAGGGTCACCTGGAGCACCCAGGGGGGTTTGGAGCGTCTC
>VXBA01005701.1:301610-312227 GCA_013399895.1 Serilophus lunatus | reverse complement strand
TGGTGCTTAAACCACCACAAAGTCCTAGCATAGTCCCTAAAAAAACTTTACTGGTGACTTCCACTTTGACAGCCCATCAGTTATTCCTTTCCCTGACCTTAAATCAACTACTTATCAACACCAGGAGTTTTCGTGCTGGTTACATGGCTGCTGCTTTTCTAAGTGCATTCAGAAGAAGACTTTCCTGCAAGACTTCTCAAAATACAGAGATTAAACAAACCAAATTCCTTATATCCACAGTTTAAGGCAAGACTTCTCACTAAAAAGACCCATATTGATTCTTTTTAACTGAGTCACACTTAGAGTAGCATTCATTAATCCTGTCCTCTGTTTTTTTTAACTGGCCTTGAACAGACTTAAAGGACTTCTAGGTCTAAGAGTCTTGCTTCTACAATAAGCCACTAGGAAGTGGGAAAATGGACACCTAACAGAAGTTACAGCCCTAGTGAACACAAAAGATTTTGCGATTCTCATAAAAGTTAACGCTATGTTCCTTCATAGACTCTTAAATTGCTGGCTTGTGTTAAAGACACAAAATACGATCTTAAGAGACCTTGTCAATATAACTACATAAACTCTTTTTTCCTTGCTATGAACTGTTCATATTTCAGTGAAAATCTGTTACAGAGTTGCAAAAAAAAAGCACTGAGAAATAAACCAAGTTAATTGTGGATACAATGTAGACTTAGAAGAGTTCTTCTGAAACACTATACAAATCCAAATACAGCTATTGTGATTATTTTGATTAAACTTCTAACTTCTGCTCAAGATTGAGACTTATTCAGCATAACTGCTGTCTCACTAACCTCGTAAAGCCACAGTGCCATCATCAGAAAGCTTATTTGGATCAAGAAAAACTTTGGCTTCAGCATCCAAGGAGTCCTGTACATACAAAACTCGCTGGTTCTGCAGTCCTGTATTGTAGAAATGAAAATACCTAAAAGAACACAGAGAGAAAAAAAAGTAGAAAGAACTTTTGAGTTAGGCAAGCATGAAAAAACTTGCACGAGATTGTCATGAAGCGAATAAAAGACAGATAAATATATAAGGGAAACACAAGCAGCAGGAATCATGGCTAGTGACTATGGAATGCATCCAAAACATCTTTTAAAAATAAAAGCTGCATTTGCCACAGTGCATTTCAAAGAATGCTAAGTATACTATAAACTCTGCATAACTGTCTGTATTAAACACCTCTGGCAGCTGCAGCGCTTCCCTGTTACAAGTACTGGCACAGGTTCCCAACGCTTATGTTCTCAGCTTTGTCATTCATATATAGCTGCTTTCAGTTCATGCTGGGAGGCAGACTTACGTTCAAATGCAACAGAACCAAAACTGTTTCATCTGTATTTACCAGTGTCCCTAAGACTGTGTGCATTGGAAAAAGTTGTAGGAACAGATAATTACAGAATTGCCTTTAGTGGATGACACTCTTCACATCATAAGATACTACAAAGCTCCAAGAAATTAATACCTATATTTTGTGCAAGTCAGACTTATTAGACTTTTCTTTATAGACCTTTACTACACCAACATATGACTTAACAAGCCAAATAGCAGCTTCACCTGGAGAAACAGAGAAATTTATAGGGCAATTTTCAACTCTAAAAATAAGTTCATACGTTCCCTAAGACTGACCAGTACTTGGATACAACCTCATAAAGTCAGAAGGGAAAACTGTACTTACAAAGGCTTCACTAACAATATGACCTAGTAATTTGTTCAAGTACTAACGATAACGTTCAGCAAGAGTAAAACTGAGATTCAAAGAAACAGAAGAAAAAAAAAAAGTAATTTTCCATTTCACCATGCATTTTCTTGCCAATTTCACCTCTGCAATTCTGGGCAACAAGCTGGGAAGCAAAGACCAAACAATGTGACAGACACAGCACTTCCCTGGGCACTTTTCCTTTCTGCAGATTCTACAGAACTCTTCAGACACTGTCTTTTTGCAACTATTCCTCAGCAGAAAACTGGAATAATTAAATTTAAGAATTTCTAAATGTCATGGGAAGTTTAGATTGCTCTTCAAATAGAATAGTTCCTTCCCCTCTCCCTTACTTAGTATTATTTAACTCGGTAGAGCCCTCTTGATGGCCTCAAACACCAAAATTTGGGGTGAGGGTTGTATTATTTTTAAATCACTCCAATAAGTTCAGCACACATCAAATATAGATTATCACTCAGAAAGGCTAAAGAGGTATCTATTAAAGTCAGAGTAAATTTCATAAATTACAAGCACATTTGGCTCCCACCATAACTGTTCTTTCTGGAGGACAGTCAGTTGCATCAAACTAAGACTTTGTATCTCTCAGTGGAGACTATACTCATGTCTGCCATGAACACGTCTGCAACATCACGCCTTAAAGGCACTGAAGGTAACCACACCCAGGCATGCGTGCACTGCAGAGAATCCAGAGCAGTCACCGACCAGGCCTGCTCCAAAATTAGATTCAGCTTAGCTGCATCTGCAGAAGCATCACAAACATGTAAGCCCTGCCTCACTCTCTCACTAAGGCATACTTTGCTGCCCTAAACATCTGCACTGCTTCTGGGATTGAACCTCGCTCCTCTGTACACTGACATGCTGCGCCACATCTGTGACAACTGAACTCAACATCAGCGTGGGTTCACTCCCAACACCCTTTCACAAAACCACACATAATACAAAATTTCCCTCCTTCACTAACAAATAACCACACCTTCCTCAAAGTGCAAGTAACTAAAGCAAATCTCCTTCATTATCTGTGCAGAAATCTCGAGAGCAGAAGATGTCTCATAGCCCTTGCTCATGAACCACAGATGATGGTGAACATACCTGGCATATCTGGGTGCCACTCAACAAGGATCAAACAAACCTAAAATATTGAAAAAGTTTCTTTTTCCTTCCCATGCTTAAGAATGGTTGATTCTTCACACTACTTGTTTTTCAAGTGCTAAAACAATCTTTAGTTGTTACTAAGTTAACAAGCAGTTTCATCCATTTACTCCCTTTCTCTAGAAGCTTGATAGTGTTTCTAATAGACAAAATTCAGTAGCAGCTGCAATCTCCGGACCTTGGGTAAGGCACAAAACCATCTCTTTAACTAGCCACAGAATTAAAACAGGGATACAAATAGGCTAGGCATTGGAATACAGCAGGATTTGCTTCTTTCTTACAAGACAGATCTTTTAGCATCAGTACTCTCAAGTCCTCCAAATTATTTTTCCCTTATCCCCCTGCAGATACAGAACCAGTTTTTCACAAGGGAATTCCCACTGCTTTTCAATGCCTATGACTAAACAAAAAAAAAATACCAGCTACTCAAAAAATGATCAATATAAGAGCAGTATTTTAGCAAACATTTCGAAAAACATGTACATGACAGACTTCTGCTGTTTTCAGGATGACACGCCTTTAACTATACTGACAGTGACCAAGTCTGAAAGGAACTTCTCAAAGCTTTATTTAACTGCAATTATTCTACAGAGTTGTCTTTCTGACAAACACGTAATCCTTTTCATAGAAAGAAAAGACAACAAAAGAACAAGAAGATAATATTATTGGGAACTGGAGACAGTCAAGCATCTTGTGCTGTGCATCATACAACCACACACGTCAACACTGGCTTACTTTTCCTACTTCCCAACTATAAAAGAATAAATGCAACTATAATTTATAATTTGTTTTCCTAATTAGTAGTTGCTTCTGACTTGCTTCATTCATCACCACCCACAAAGACATTCCTCACCTACCTTTTTCCTTTCTTGAAGTGGCAACCATACTTAGGATAATCGTAGAGTTCGGTCATTCGTTCTTTGAACAGAGCTCTGACAGGACACTGCTCAAGAAAGGGTACTGTAAGCTTGTTCTGAGCCTCCACAAATGCCTGAAAGAAAACAATCCCCCACCAGAAAAATATGAACTCAAACAGAAATGTTTATTTTCTACAGGAAATATTTTCAGCAGCAATACACCACAGACATCTTTTCCCCCATACAGGTTATGCAGTGTCACATCTGAAGACTCTTACAAACTTATTTGCATTATAACATAGTTCTGTAACAAGAATGAACTTATATCTTGAATAATGCCTCTCCAGGACATGCTCTGGGGTAACCAGCCAAAAGACAAGACATTCCTGCCATTCCCCTTCAAAAACAAACTAACCAACCAAACCCCAAACAAATCAAAGAAAACAAACAAACAGATCCAAAAATACAACCCTAAAAAATATCCTATGCTTTTAAAAGCTCTCCTTATATTTGCCTAAATGGTAAATATTGCCCACAGACTGCACTATCATTTCAGGAGCTGATATAAAATGTCACAAGCATCTTCTCTTCATATTAACATTAACACACAGAATTAGCCCCAGCCAGTATTTCCTGAGAAGGCCAAAGTAATGTCCACAGATCAATATGAAATTACAAAAGGCAAAAATATCCAATGTCTGAAAACTTTGAGAAGTCTCATTTCTTTAAAACACTCCAGAGCTCCCTGTCACAAACACTTCAGAACAGTGGTCAAAACCATTGCCCCTCCAGCTGTGTGTTAGAGGCTGTCACTCCCGTGGCATGCATGGAAAACACGGTGTTCTGCTGGTGTTTCTCCATCCCTATTCATAGCATGGTATATACTAATATAAAACTAACACCTATGGATCTTAAGATGAATCACAGCTGCTAACAAGCAGACATGCAGGCTCTTCTGTCTCTAATATGAAGTAGGTAGGACAGGACACTGTGCGTGGCTGTAATTCACAGCCAAATGTCCCAGTGACAGCAGCAGTATCCCTCTTAGACTCCAGTCTCTTGCCTCCAGCATAAAACCCTGCCCACTTCTCTCTTCCTTACACGGGTCTCTTTGCCAGTTGCTTTGAAAGAGACTTTTGTTTCTACCTGTCCTGAATCTGCCACACAGCAATCAGATCAATGCATTGCAACATCTGAGTCACACTTCCTCACAGGGCAGGACCCAAAGAACAGCAGGACTACAAATGTATTTCACAGTTCATCAGAAAACCCAGCTGCTGTCAGAGAGAGCACCTGGCACACATTTACCAAGTGCCATCAATGTTTAGTCATTTATTAATTCTTCACCTGAAGAATCAATATGTGCACAGCACATCCCAGTGGTAAGTCAAAATGGCATGCTGCCTCCACACTGTACTGCTGTAACCGCTCCTCCACCTGATGATAAAAGAACTTAATCAAATCTACCCAAGAATGTGTCTCTGAATTCGTTTTCTCTAAATGGAAACACGTGAATTTCAAAGAGCACATATACAAAAATCTAAGCAGTAGATCCTACACACAGGAACTAACTTCTCCAAGTGCTGTGACATTTTAAGAGAAAAGATGGCTTACAAAAATATGTATAAAACCATCCATTGTATTGGATGAGCAAAAACACAGTTGCATTTGGACAAAAACTGACAAGTCTTTTCATCTCTCAGTAACAACAAAAATTACAACACTGCTGCAAGGGTTTATTGGAACTGTGAATTACTGATTTTAACTGCACAGGCACATGTTACCACATCTGCTTTCATAACTGGTATTCAAGGAGGAGACACTAACTTTTCCTTACAAGCATTCATTGCACAAGAGCATGCCTACATGCTCTCGCACTCACAACTGAATCACTAGTGATTTTGCTTTTACAGGAACTTAATACATTTTTCTCATTCCAACTTAGTATGTACCAAAAATCCCAAGATTATATAAAAAATGGAGACATTGCTGTCTGAAAAAGGAGGAAGGAATTACAGATTTTTGAAAGAGTTCCACTGAGAAGAATCCAGTCCAACTTTCTGTTGGCAACTTTATGTTTGTACACTTTTGAGCATGAGATCACACTCATGTTCAGAAAGCAATACATAATTGAAATATTGCCCTAGGTAAAGTACAGGAACACATGTCAGTAGAAACTTTCACAGTAAACAACTCCATTCATCACAGTGAGCTAAACATATGCCACCCAGGCTACAGGGCTAACAGTAACTGGACATCTTGATGAATCCATAGAGAAAGATTATTATACCTGTAGAGAGCTGCATCTGATAATCTACCATAAGCCTTGAACCAGGACAGAACTTGCTAGAAGAAGGAAGGACAGAATAAGGGTCCAAGTAAGGCAAATCCTCATGGACATCTCAGAAAACAACGTAATTTGAAACGCAAAACACTTTCTAAAGCATTGTACTAAGAGCAGAGATGAAGGCTGAAGTGTTTGGCCCTTACTTGAGCAGGACAACAATTTTGTTTGTTTTTTTTAAAGTATAATTAAATTTCATCTAAGAAACACATGCCATAAAATTTTTTTGACTGTGCTTTTTCACAACCTATCAGCTTTCTACATTCTACTAAGTTATTCTCTCGTGATAATGATTTCCACTCAGTATACTTTCCAAGGAGAAGCCTCAAAATACAAACTGTTTTAACATTATCAGTCTCTGTTACTTATGTTCAAAGTATTTGTAGTTCATACATACATATTACAGTAAAAGGTAGCTCAGTGCAACCCTACATGAAGCCTGCTTTCTCATCCCTCATCAATCTCTTATCTCTGAAACCAGCTAAGCATTACTGCCTACACCATCAGTGAGTTAGGGTGCTACAGATGGTTGATACAGTAGCAAAAGACTTTGCTGTAGTCTAAAAAAGAGCTTATTTACCGGAAAGTGTTAAAACAAACCAAGAAATTGAAAACTCCAACCCAACCAAGTCAAGCCCAAGACAAGAGTGAAAGTGTGCTCTCACAGTCGTGGCCTTTGTCACTACCAGAAGTGTTTTACCAGTGCAGCACATTTCAGCTGTGTCAGGGGCATTTCCTCAGTCTGTCTTAAAAGTCATGGTCAAACAGCAGCAGGCCATGAACCCACATTCTGCACTTCCTTTTCCTCAAGTGAGATAAGAACTTCCCTATCTCACCAAGAGTTAACATTTTATTTCCACATCTGGAAAAGGAACCTTAGTTCACTTAAAGCTGCCCTTAACTGCTCCAACCAAGCACACATGGGGGGAAAAAATGATATAGTAAAGAACACAGATTGTGAATATGGAATTGCAAACTTCTCAAATAACAGCTTTTCCACAAGAGACTGAGGATGTGCCTTGATGGTTGGCTTAATCAATTCTTAAGACTATGCATTTGACAAAAAACAGTCCTGCTCAGGCACTTCAATGACCTCCTTTTCGTAGCAGATAAATGCACTGCATACAGAGTAAAATCATCTTGGTGACCCAGCTGGAGAATCTCAAGATCTATATCTCTAGATCTATTTGACTTTCACCTAATTAAAAGTCGACTGTGGGTGGCTAGAAAAAGAAAAACCCCTTTCTTGAACCATCTTAGATCCAACTATCATGTGGTCTTGCAGGGACCTAGGTGAACTATGTTTGCCAACAGAAAACTAATTCATGAAAGTTTTCCCTCCCAGAACATCCCCTTGTGATGGCTATACCCATGCAAGGGAGGGACAGAAGCATTTATTTCAGTGCAAGGAGAGGGAGGACAGAGAGAAACTACAAAACCACTTGACTTAATGGAAACCTTCAAAATACAACGGACCAGGTACAACACCATCCATACTCTACTCTCACTGCAAAAACACCTGATTAAGCCAATTATAAAAATATTTCCACCCTTCTATGTTCACTTATTTGTAAACTGCTAACTATCAGAGTCCACAAGATCACTAGCAAAGCAAAATCAAACACGATTTTTTTAATATTCATAACTGTTGTGAGTAATTTCCTTCAGTTCTAGTCCTTTTAACCTTACAGTGGAATCACCATGAACATTTTAGAGTTAAAACCAATCTCCCTTGTTTATGCTTCTTTCCCTGCGCTTCAGGGAATAGCAAACTTTACGCGTCACTGATTCAACGCCAAAACTAAGTGAATCCTACTCATTTACCTTCTGTAAGCACACCAATGTTTGACACAACTGTTTTTGATACATACAGAAAAGCAGAATTCCAACATATTTGTGGACCTATTTGACAGCATGCATCCAAATAATTCTGATTGTTTGCATATGAGCAAAGATTCTCAACCCAATAAATGAATGATGTTCATTCTTCCCTCCTGGCGTAAATTAACTTACACACACTCCAATCGAGCAAGCATGTTGTGAATAGCAACTGAATAGGGGCTCTTTCACTGTAGATTAGCATGAATGTCCGAGGAATTTTTCTATTTCTGTACTTAATATGTAGAAAATTAAAGGCTGGAAGTGTACACAGGGTATTTTTGCTTTTCAAAAAAAACAAATGTAGGTTTGGGACCTAAAGGACTGTATAAGGAGACACAGGGACTTGGACAAAGAATGGGAAGGACAAAGGTCTCAATGTCGGTGACCTGAAGGTTTGAAAAGCCTACAAACAGACCCCATACTTTCTCTGAAGTCTGTAGGGTCATTCGACTGGTCTCTATACCAGTGTCTGGTTATGAATGGATATTCTGCAGGAGTTCTGCTAACTATCTCAGGAACTTGAGAGATAAAACTACTAAAAACTAGCAAGAAAGAGTGGTCATCAGCAACCTCTGCTGCAGAGCACAAAGAAGTGAGTAATAAAGCAGATGTAAGGCGTTTAGCACTTCAAGATCATTTTTTTTCCTGACCCTTTTGATGAAAGAACTAAAACTAAAATACTTTTATTCCCTTTGTTCCGTAACTCCTGAAACTTTGGAATACAATGACATACTTACAGACACAGGAATTCCCTCCACTCTTTGCACCATACTACTACTGCACTGCAGAATTCTGCCAAGTTGTCTGTTTTTTAGAATGTAGGCAAGCAAGATATAACAAGATCTTCATTCCACCAACACGACATTTTCTGTCTGGGCTGCTGCATTATTGTGAGGATGTCATAACCCCCCATTCCCTATTTTGTCTCCTATATAAGCTACAATCTCCAGCTGTTCTCACCTAACCTGCAAACATCTGCAATCTGTAACAACAGACGCTAACAAAGCCCAACTTCAGGAAGAAAATGGTTTTGGCTTTGTTTTTAAAAAGGATTAAAAATGTACTCACACTTTGTCACTGTATGAAGAAAGCAAGACAGAAATTTCCTTTCTACCTTTTCCTAACTATTTTATTATGCCAATTTTATATATACTTAGGACAGTGGATAAAATGCTCTAAAATCTGAGTATTTCTCTTCAGTGTGAGGCAATACTACCTTGAGCATTCAAATGGTCTAAGAAAAATGGGTGCAAGACAAACAAGGCCTTAGTTTTGTGAATTCTGTGATCTAGGTTGTACAAAGTCTTTCACAGAATCAGAGAATGGCTTGAGCTGGAAGGGACTTTAAAGATCATCTAGTTCCAACTTTGCTGCCAGGGGCAGGGACACTTCACAGCAGTCCAGGTTGCTCCAAGCCCCATCCAACCTTTCCCTCATTAAAACACAGGGACAAAATAATGGCATTGCTGCTGGTGCCATGAGGTATTATCACATGAGCTACTAGGTATTACCCATTCGCTATGCAAGTTTTCAAAAAATATTGGCAGGTTCTTCAAAAGCAGAGTGCCTTTGCATCTAGCCTGTAAAAGAGAGCCACAGGAAAACAGCCATTCCCATACAAGAAAGGTTACCTTTGTCTGGTTGCTATCGGGATCTTCCAGCCAGCAGTACGGGTCACTTACTTTACACCCATGGTAATCCACCACCTGAATTCACAAAAGACAATAATTTTAAAAAACAGACACGCACACAAGCAAACTCTAGACATCAAGGAATGATGGTCATCATGATGAAGGGTATTTGGAATCTCACAAAAGCACACAGTGCAAAGAAAGAGAAAAGCATCGCATTGCCCCAAGTTGTTAATATTACCTTTCTTTGGTGATGGCACTAAGACAGCAGAGTAGTTCTCAGAAAATACACAGAGCACAAGGAAAATGGTGAAACGAACATAAACTTATTCCACAAGAAAGAATAAACCTCACCAATGAAACCAAAACCCCTAAAAAAATGAAACAACCTAAAGCCTCCTCCAAATCCAGGTGTTTAAACCAGATTATAAAACCTGATTACTGGATACACCCAAAATGTGGTTCCTACTTACACAAACCGTCTCTGATTTAACTTTCCCTACTACTATTGACCACAAACATGTGCATAATGTACATATACAAACAGTAATTAAAAAACTCCAATCAAAAACCCACCCTCATAACAGCAAGTAAAAAAGAAGAAACCACCAAAGCTACAAAACACTAATTTACACGGTTGAATTTACCTGCTTCCTTCCTCCAGTATACGTAACAGGACTAGATACCTGCTCTTAGGACTTGCACAGTTCAGGCTTTCAGTCAACACCAAAGGTAAATACTTCAGTTTTTCAATCCTTGGCTCACGCGGCAAACATCTTGATTTAAAAGCGATGCTAGTTCTCTAAGTAATTCCCGAGGCGGTGCCCAAAGCACAGCGCTTTGCGGAAGGGAAAGAAACCCGAACTCATTTTAGCTAACCTTAGATCGTTAATCCCTGTGTCTGCAGCTAGGGCCGGAACCGCTACCGATGTGCCATCCCATGCGAACAGCCTGCCCGTCCCCCTGCGGACGCGGCTCCAGCCCGGGCCTGCCTTCCCGTGCGTGGCACACCCAGCGGTGCCGGCC
>VXBA01005701.1:162739-301272 GCA_013399895.1 Serilophus lunatus | reverse complement strand
GCCGTGGCGGCAGCAGCCGGCAGCAGGCGCGCAGCGCGGCACAGGCACAGCGCCGCCGCCATAGAGCGCGCCCCCTGTCGGCCAGGCGCCTCCCCTCACCGACAACGCTGTCCCGACAATACCAACACTGCCCCGACAATACCAACACCGCCCCGACAATACCAACACCGCCCCGCCCCGCCAACACCGCCCTGACAATACCAACACTGCCCTGACAATACCAACACCGCCTCGCCGCCGCCGGCGGGCCCGGCCGCGCAGCGCCCCCTGCGGGCACCCGCCGCCCGGGACCGACTGGGCGCTGGGGGACCGACTCGAGGGGCTGTGCCTCCTGCCCCTGCCGCGGCTGGGGTCGGGTTGTCCGCTCTGGTCACCCTCCTCCGGTGGAGTTGTGTATCCGTCACCCTCCGGCCTCATCCTTCTTACAGTAGACGTTTACAAGAAAAAAGCCCTATATATCTACATCTAAATCTAATAATAGATTTTCATTCTTTTTGGTTTCAGTTCCCCAGCGTTGGCAAAGGGTGTGGGGAGAGGCTCCGCAGAAGGTGCGGCTTGCAGAGCTCCCCACTGCCCTGCCCCAAAAAAAGCAGCTGCTGCTTGGGTAGGGCCTCGGGCAGCTCAAAGCCAAGTCATAGAATCAATTAGGTTGGAAAGAGATCATTGAGTCCAAACTATGATTAACCACCACCATGTCAACGAGATCATAGCATCAAGTGCCATATCCAGTCTTTCCTTAAACTCCATCAGGGACAGTGACTCCACCATCTCCCTGAGCGATGTCTAATCATCCTTTCTGAAAAGAAAATCTTCATAACGTCCGACCTAAACCTTCTCTGGTGCAGCTTAAGACTATTCTCTTGTCAGACAGCTCATTGCCTGGTAGAAGAGCCTGATCCCCCACCTGTTTACAACCTCCTTTCAAGTAATTCTAGAGTGTGATGAGGTCACCCCTGAGCCTCCTCCCAGCTAAACTGGATTAGTGTACCCAAACCTTTAGCATGTTCCTGAAGCTGCCAGAGACACCTCTTCATCCTAAAAGCAAAGGACAAGTTGGCTACCCAGTCACAATGACGAATGCCCACTCCAGCACACCAGCCGGGCTGGCTGGTGCTCACCCCTCTCATCCCTGGCGTCAGAGGCTGCAGTCCTATGCCACTGTGGGCTCTGGCCTGCACAGTCCATCTGGATGAAAGTGCACCCAGTGAAAGTGTTTCAAGTGGGTGACCTCAGGCTCATATATGGGCTGTTTATTTTGCAATAGGGTTTCCTGCGTCAGAAAACTTGCAAACATTTTTCATCCCGGTGTCCTCCTCCTGCACACTGGAAAAATGGAGAGGACAGGCGGTGGTTTGGCTAGTAACATGGCTGAACTGCTTTTCTTTCAAATGAAGTTGTTGCCTGCAGGCTTTGACAAGCTCTCCTGTCAGCCTGGGGTAAACTCATGCGTACAGGTGATGTATGGCACCAGCTGCAGACATGAAGGTTTGTGTGTGGTGGTCTTTAAAGTCTGATCAACTCAAAAGAGTGCTCATAGTTGTGAATAAAGAAACTGCTTGGAATAGCAATGATCTGAAATATTTCAGAAATGGCATCAAACCTTTATAGTTACCAGCTCAGAACTGTGCCTTGATCGCCTACTCTTAATGAAAAAAGTTACCATCTCTAACTGGACATCCTGTGGGGAGGCTGAGGATTGTTCACATCTGAGGAAGTATGTCTTCCTCGTAATGATCACTGTTAATAAGTGATATAACTGTGTTCATTAGCTTTGTTTATGTCCTAAACAACATCTACAGGGTTTCTTGTGTCTTATCCTTCTCTTTTGGCCAGTTCCCCTTCTTAACTTGTTTCTCTGCTCATCTTCTCCCCTTGCAAGGCAGCAGGACAGCTGCCGACTACACCTTTTGTTCTGGAGCTCAAGAACATGCCACCAGCAAGGTGGTTAGTGGCAATGCCTTGACATGCCCAGCGCTGATAAAAGCTTGTTAATTGTCTGAGCAACCTGCTCAGGTAAATATTGTTAGGAAAAGGCTGGTTCCATCTAAAGCTTCCCGGACAGAATTATACGTGCATACGAATTTCCATCATAGGAAGAATTATTAGCTCAATACCTCTGTCAAGCATTTAGCTTACTTGTGGGCTACACAAACAATATGTACACGCACAGTGTGCCTGGGAGTTTTGAGCAGCCTCGACAGCAAATTCACTTCATAGCAAAGGCCTTTCATCGGATTCAGAGCTGCAGTTTGCGTGATGAAAACGTCTTTTTCACCCTGAAGGTATTGTCCAGGGATGGCTGTATTTTACCTTTGCCCAGAATTCCTGCATGTTTAGCAGCTCGTTCAAGACTTGCGACTAGCTCTGACTGAGCGGCCATACGTCCCAATGTCCTGGGAATTGCCACAACATCACCGTAGATCAGCTTCATGCTGTAAAAGCAGCTAGATTGAGATGTACTGAAGTTTTTGTCAGCTGCGCTTCTCACGGCTGAAGAGCCCCGGACTGGCGGGAGAGGGCAGTCTAGCCCCACGCTGCTGCAGCTGGCAATCCACAGCGTCCGTGGTTTCTCACGTTCAGCAGCCCTTTCAGGGCAGGGCAGTTCCTGAATGGGCTGGCAAGCATCCAGCAAGCACAGCAATTATCCATTACGATACTTTCCAATTCATCCTGGATACAGAGAAGGCGGGAATGTACAAAGAAACCCAAGTACATAGTTAGCCAAGATAACATCTTTGGACCTGTATTTTACAAGCCCTTATTGTCTTTCAAGGTGAGCACCAGGAACAGAAAGTGAATTTTCTATTTTCTGTAGATTTATCTTTTGTTTCTTTCAGGGAGAGGAGGGGAAATGGGGGGGGCTGAGAGGGAAGGATTACACACGAGCAACAGCAAAAAGAACAAATCTACTCTGTCTGATCTTTTCTTATCAGAAAAGCTATAAATGCAGGTTTATCTAGTGTCTAAAACACTCCCCAGGCATATTTTTCTTATGTGACACCATGCACCCCTTGTACAAATGAAAAGGACTGCAGTGTGAACTCTGCTAACAGAAATCCTTGTAATGAAAGCTGTAGCATTAATCTCCCTTTTACAGTATGTTTACTTAACAGAAAGTTAAAAGTGATTTGTGTTGGGACTGTGCCGTAACTGAGAACTTGAAGCCCACTTTAATTGTTCGGTGTAGTAGCAAAAAGTAAACTTCTACTAAAATTTCCCTTTTTCTTAGGCCTAACCAGAGCCAGCAGAGTTTAGATATGATATTTGCTGAGTTTTGAGGATAAGCTGCTGAATAAGCAAAAAAATTATCTTCCTATATTTAAAACAAAAAGGTTGAAAAATCTCTCAGTCGTCTTTGTCAACTTATCATACTCCCCTGTTAGCAGGATTCTGATAATTTGAAAAGCAGATACTGGTCTCTACTGATATTAATTATACTTCTGCTGATCATCCAGTCGTTAGCAAATCTGTTTCATCTTAGTCAGCATCTCCACAATGACTCACTGCAAGTAGTATATTGACTCAGTAGGAAGTGACTACATCATCCTGATCAGGGAACATCTGACAAAAGATCTAGCAGCAAATTTTATTTTTACCTTTCCTTTTCGTCCTTTCCCCAACCTCACTCCCATTATGACTTAGCAATGACTGGAAACTTTTCTGTTATACAATGAAGACCGGTCTGGACCTTTACTCCTGTTTTCTTATATGCTTTTTATTTCATTTACTTAATTGTAAGACAGCAGTTCTGCTGTTCAGACATTTATCGAAAGGTGTCAGCAAAACCTCAGTCATGTGCTACAATGAGTATATGCTGAGGTGTGCAAATAACTTGAGTTTCAGAGGAATGTGACTCTCAAAGTGTCTGCCCTCATGGATATCTGTTTATGAAGCACTGACTTAAGAGCTGAAATCCTGTTGTTTTTCAGTGAATCTTTGATTCCTAAACTCTGTTCACCTACTGCACACATTAATTATGATCATTGTGTACTATTTATGGATGATTAAAGAGTTGTTTGTTTTTGAACTGAATGATGAAGTTATGCTTATATAGCAAAATATGGGTTTATTATCTCAGTTACAGAAATTTCTCCATGACATAGGTCTGGTCAATATTTGAATGTACTCTCAAGCAAAGCCATATTTCATTGTGATAAACTGCTCTGCACACCATGGGGCAGGATGGGTGCATTGAAGTCAGTGTCATGCTGCAGAATCATACTCTATTTTGCCCTGAGTTTGTGCATTGATGTGCTTACACTGTGGGTGCTGTGAAGTCAGTTAAGTGATCTCTACGAAGTATTAGTATGGAATAGCAAGTGAAAAGTAATATTAAAAAGTATTTCATCAGAAAGGTCATCTAAACCATGTTTATGATATGATAAACTTATCTAAATTAATGTATGAGGGTGAACACAGTTTATAACTATATAACTACAGCCAATTAAAAATAAGTTTTCTTTGAAAGAATTTTTTAAGTTGTTTTAGATTCATCATTTCTTTCTGCAGTGACTGTACTTGCGAGGTGAAAGATGAACAAAATTCTAATCCTTAAAGGAGACTGATGACTAGATTTTTTAATGAAGCTTGTTTTGTTGGTTTGGTTTTTTTTTATTTTTTAAATTTTTATCAGATATTTTGCCATTAAAACAAGGATTTGCCAAAAACCAGAGATCACATAGTAAAATCTGTACCCTTGAGTCCTTGGGTAGACACCAAATAACCAACTCTCACTGAATTTGGGTGTTTGGGTCATTTAGTAATTTATCACAGAAATCTCCAGTGTTTGAAAGGTTTATAGGTCTGGTGCCTACTTATGCACCAAATCACTGTGTGTTCTTGACACAGCAGCATTTCCGGAAATGTATCCTAATCTTATACAATTCAGCTGGGACTCTATGGCTCATGTATTTTGCTATTCTTCTTAGGAAGGCTCTTGCAGTTAGAAGGATTTGAACTTTTCTTGCTACACAGTTTTTGTTAGGGGAGAAGGGCATGACATAAAGTCCAATGAAGTCAACAGAAGTTTTTGTGCTTACTTTTTTCCCCCATCTATTTCATTCATCCTTGAATCAGCCCTTCCACCACCTCCTCCCACCAAACATCACTCTGCAAAAAAAACTATCTTTCTAAGTATCATTTTCTAGCTAAAAAGTTATATTCTTTCTTTTTTATGGAAAGGTAGTAAATCTATATTAATGAAAGAGAAAGATAAGTGTTTACTTCTCTATGTTTACTTTTGCCTTTCTGAAGTATTTTTTGTTGTTGTTGTATGCTGTAAAACACTTTATAAGCTAATTCCTGTCTTCAGACACCAAAAGCTACTATGATAACCTTCCTATTGAAAAGGATGAAGGTATAAATAATTTTTTCATGACAGTATCTGAAAATTGAGATAAGTATGAATTGGAAGGAGGTTTTTCATTCTTTCCAGTTCTGAAAATGTAAGGATAATAATTTTCTTACTTTCAATGAAATCTTTTGCTTATT
Organism: Serilophus lunatus; assembly: GCA_013399895.1. NCBI lineage: Eukaryota > Metazoa > Chordata > Aves > Passeriformes > Eurylaimidae > Serilophus > Serilophus lunatus. Next base: position 295,782 of record VXBA01005701.1, on the reverse strand, counting down.
GGAGTCAAAGGAAGTTTTGTCCCTGATTTCAAGATGGTAAGAATGTCACCCCTAATCCTGGCAGTGAGCAAAACAAAGGCAGCTTCCTGTTAACTGCTTATGACTTGTTGGCAGAATTTGAAATACACTAAACATAGAGAAACTGATATATTTTTCTTGGAAGGAAAAACAATTTTAGCTCCTTTTAAAGGACTCTGCTTCTAGAAATATCTTATTCTACTGTCATCATCTACCCATGTTTAGTACATTTCGAATACATGTGTTCAAATGGCTTAGAAATAGAGCTTTCTGTTATGCTCAGAAAACATTTGGTTTGGGTTATAATACTGTAGAAACTATAGATCCCTTCAGAAAGAATAAACTTTAGAGTCAGAGCACCAGAAAGTGGTTCCAAGAGAGACTTGCATGTGCCTTTGCGAAGAACATCTCCATACCCGGAAAAAAGAAAGAAAACAGTATGCAATTCAGTGATTGCAGAATTTGAAATTCAAACTACATTGGATACTGTGCAAAGTTATCACACACAGTAGTGCTCTAGCTACTTGGAGACAAAACTAAGAAAATTAAAAAAAAATCAATTTCAGGAGTGTCTTTTAAGAAAGGCATTGGATTTTGGTAGTTATATTTGTAAATAATTCATGGGGTTTGTTTAGCGTTCTAGGATAACTTTAGCCTCTTCTCTGAAGGAATATGACTCAGACCTAGTCCTGAAACTGAATAATACATTCCAAACATCTCTGAAGCTGAATGTGAAATCTCTGTATTTCTAGTATCACAGAGTTTGTGTAATTCAGATGTGAGCCAAGGCTCTACCATGCCCTTTTCTACACATGCCCAAGTGGTGGAGACACTCCATGCATTTATCATCTAATGCTTTTGATCAAAAAACTGAAACAACAGGTAGCTGCATTCAGAGTCGTGGAGGAAAATAAAATTATGTTACTGGTCATTGTGCATGTAACATTTGTAGCATGACAGGAACCTTTTTTTTGCAGACTATGAAAAAGGAAAGCTCATGAAAAATGTTGAAGGTGCATAATGGCAGAGTGCTGTATATTTTTACAGAGAGCTTCTCCCTGACTGGTAGAGCAGTGTAGGAAGAGATGAAAGGATTGATGTGAAAGGTTTACAAATGTGTGATGACAACTGCTGCTGTGGGTTTTCTGAGATGGAAGTGGGGCTTCAATCTATGGAGAGGAGAATTATGTTGTACTTGATGATGGGGGAGCTGATAAGAAAATGGGAGGAGAGAGGAAACCTGCTTATGGCTGTGGGCACAAAGGAATGAACAGGAAATGGTCTCTGTCAAAACCAGAGAGAAGCATCTTATGGTGAAAGAGTGAAAGCCAGACTGGTAATTTTAGCTGTGTGGAAGTATGAGCAAGGTCAAATCTTTGAAGTTTTGCATATCAAAATTTACACAGAGCCCTGATATGAGAAGCTGAGAAAGTCCCAGACTGGGCAAGTTCAAGGTCCAAGCAACAGACGGGCTAGTGATGTTAGCCACAGTGACTGGAAAAAGCAGTAGCCAAGAAAGCTTAGAAGATAGATTAAGAGCTCTGGTGAGCCATACTGAGCTTGAGCCGATGGCGAGACACTGAGAGAGAAGCAGGCTGAGCTTTGGACTTGGACAGAAGGGAGCAGACGGGTGGATTTGAGTCATCAGCATGAGAAGTTTGGCTTGTTTACAGACTACCTTACCCAGAGAGGAGGTACCCTCTCCAGAGGGAGAAAGGAAGGTGGCCAAGGACAGAGCCCTTTGGAGCTCACAGAAATCCGGAGAAAAATAAAGGCTTGTTACTCTCCTGTTCCAGCATGACATTTGTTGATAGTAAATGCTTTTAATTACTAATTTTAAATTCTGCTACAAAAACTTTTGGAGACAGATTCTAATGCAATGTGGGGATGGTACAGTTTCTCTACATGACTTACTCAGTAAATAGTCACTTTTGTAGATGAAATTTAAATTTGTTAAGTTACAAAAATATTTTTACTGAAAAGAAATGTCTTTCATGCGTTTTGTTATTTCCTTATCCTGGAGAAGTGTACAGGAATTTCAAAGACCCAATACATATTAGAACAAGTTTAACATTTTCTTCACTTGAAAATTTTAATTAACTTTTTGCAAACTTTTTTTTTAGGTATTCTATCTCTACAGTTTCAAATTCTGACAGAAAATATGGGAAAGGAGAAATGAAGACAAATTTTTTGAAAATAAATTTGTCTTCTGAGTATTTTTATTAGACGTTCTTCCTTTGCCTTCAGCCCGGCAGCCCACGGCTTGGACAGGTACACTCTGTGTTGGCTTAAGACCTGGCTGGATGGCCAGGCCCAGAGAGTGGTGGTGAATGGTGCCACATCCAATTGGCAGCCAGTCACTAGCGCTGTCCCCCAGGGATCAGTGTTGGGCCCAATCCTGTTTAGTGTTTTTACTGATGATCTGGATGAGGGGATTGAGTCCACCATTTTTAAGTTTGCAGATGACACCAAGCTGGGAGAAAATGTCAATCTGTTAGAGGGCAGGGGGGCTTTGCAGAGGGACCTTGACAGGCTGGACAGATGGGCAGAATTCAGCGGTGTGAGATTTAACAAGTCCAGGTGCTGAGTCCTGCAGTTTGACCACAACAACCCCATCCAGCACTACAGGCTGGGGACAGAGTGGCTGCAGAGCAGCCAGGCAGAAAGGGACCTGGGAGTACTGTTTGACAGCTGGCTGAACATGAGCCAGTAGTGTGTCCAGGTGGCCAAGAAGGCAAATAGCATCCTGGCCTGTATCAGGAATTGTGTGGCCAGCAGGATCAGGGAAGTCATTCTTCTCCTGTGCTAGGCACTGGTTAGGTTGCACCTTGAGTACTGTGTCCAGTTCTGGGCCCCTCAGTTTAAGAAAGGTATTTTGATACTTGAACATGTCCAGAGCAGGACAGCAAGGCTGGAACACAAGCCCTATGAAGAGTGGCTGAGGGAGCTGAGGTTGTTCAGTTTGGAGAAGAGGAGGCTGAGGGGAGACCTTATTGCTGTCTATAACTACCTGAAAGGAGGTCGTAGCCAGGTGGGAGTCAGTCTCTTCTCCCAGGCAACCAGTGACAGAACAAGAGGACACAGTCTCAAGCAGCATCAGGGGAAGTTTAGGCTGGACATTAGGAAAAAGTTCTTCACAGAAAGAGTGATTGGGCATTGGAATGGTCTGTCCAGGGAGGTTGTGGAGTCACCGTTCCTGGAAATGTTCAGAAAAAGATGGGATGTGGCACTTAGTGCCGTGGTTTAGTTGATGAGATGGTTGTTGAGTAATAGTTTTGACTTGGTCTCAAAGGTCTTTTTCAACCTAGTTAATTCTGTGATTCTGTCTAGACAGCGGAGGCATCATTTTCAGTGATGGGAACAGGTTCTTGTGTGCAGACAGGAAACAAAGGAGCAAGTCAGAGAAATTGCAGAAATAAATGTGATGCGTTCAGGTGGAAGAAAATTCCACAAATAAAATCCTCAAAAACTTCCTTCATTCATCTAATTTACTCATTACATCTAATTAAACTAATTAATTTTTACTTCTTGGCAGGTCTCATCTTCTAAACTCTGCACATACCCAAGAGTCATCAAAAGGTGCAGGACAAAGCCAAGGTGGAATAAGGCCTCTGCCCTGTAACTTCATAGATCAACTATTTCAAAGCATGCTGAAATTACCCAGGTCAGAAAGACCCTTTATGCATTTTGAGAAAAAAAATTAATGACCATTTGTGCTAAATAACAGTGATGTTATTTAGCTCCCCTTTGCCCTGTTGCTCTTATATATAGTGGGATTGTAAAGTCAATATTCTTCAGCCATTTCTGATGTCTAGGTCCTGTAGAACCATCAGACAATTGCTGCAGGTTATTTAATCCCTTAGAAAAATTATTTAATTGTCTATGGTTAAATATTCTAGAGGAAATAAAAGTACTTGGGAAAGAAACTTAAAGGAGAGAAAAACAAGAATTAAAGACTAGGAGACCACATCTTCGTCTGCAAGAAGGGTCTTGTTTGTCTGGTAGACTTTCTTTGATCTGTAATTATGTTAGATGTTATGTTGTTGGTGTTAGTGCTGTAAATAATCCTTCTCTGAATTCACTAATTAAATCTTTTAATATTATTCATTCCCTCCTACCAAAACATACTTCGGTAATTAAAAATATCATGGTAATTTATCCTGGCCGTATGACTATTTTGTCAGATATTCATTTAAATAGTTTTATTACTACCTCACAAAAATCCATCCTCATCATTTAATTAGAGATGCATGTGAAAAGCCAAGAGGTATTTGGAGTTAGGCTGTGTTTGTTCACTTTATTTATGTGCTTACTCTTGTGAACTCCAGGGTATTTACAAAGGTATAAAGGGTAACAGTTGTTACCACACCAAGTAAAACTTGCAAAATATCTCCATTTGCTTCATGATAAGCACGTTATCTAAATCTTGTAAGTACTAAAGAGATCAGAGAAAATGTACCTTTCTCTTGTGTAATGCTACCTGGATTTTATTTTTGTGTTGTAGGAGACTCGCATATTGCTGTAAACCAGCCTTCTTAATCACTTGTGCACTCACTGCCCTGAACTGATACCGCTGCTGTGATCATATGGAGATAGACACATTTCTACACAGCTCTTAGGATTTCTCTTTTACCAGAGCCAACAGAAGGTGGCTGCCAATGTCTTTGCTCATGCTGTCAGGTCACAATTTGAGCTGGCAGGTTTCAGCCAAAGACACATTGGGACATCAGGTAGTTACTGGGAATAACAGCCTTGCTCCAAGGCTCAAACCTTCGGAAAAAGCACAGTAAATTTAGTAACTGTGTCCCTACACTGACTAAGGAAACCGAACTTGTCTTTTAGCTTCAGGATAATAAACCTAACAACTTCATTTCCTGGAGGGTACTGAAAATAAATTAAGTCAGACCACTTGTTCCAGGGGGTGGAAAAGTTTGCAATCAGTCTTCTCCAAGGGAAATCAAACAGAATTAGTCCCTCTCCCTCAAACACAGGACAGCCTTCTCTTTTCTTTTTGCAGAGCACAGACCTGAAACCACGGTTAAAATAAAATTTTTAATTTTATTTTCCCCTAGAGGCTGCCTCCTATGCAAGAAAGATGCTGAATCAATCAGGCTGGAATAGGTGGTCTGCCTGCTGAGCCATCCATTTTCTACAGCCCATCACAGCCAGGGCAGGTGACTCACACTGATTTACTCCTGTCAGCTTCTCTTTTACAGGAGGTTTTGCTCACCAGTGGAGAGAGGGACCCAGTGATCACAGGGAGCAGTATATCTGATCCCAACGTATCACAGGTCATTTAAAAAAAGAGTTTTATCAATGTCTTTCTCACTACCATTCATCCACTCCCATTCCCCTTGTAATCTGTCCCCGGATGGGCAAGATCAGGTTTGGAAGGACAGCAAGGAAATGAGGAGAGCTTAAATTCTCCAGCTCCCTGGGACTCTGCCTTAGAAACCATTCAACCAGTCCATGGCTCTCATGGCTGTACTAGTCCAACAGGTGAGCTCATGCCCACAGGCAGGTCTTCTGTGGTACCTCATGGTTCTGTCACTCCAGCAGTTCCTCATTTTTCCTCAACATCAAAGGACATCTTCACCATATATGCACAGAAATCTCATGTTACTTATGGTGTGTTGAGCAAACTACTTGAAGCTCCTTCTGCAGTGGCTCAGGGAGGACACCCTCTGTTGTAGGAAAACAGGGAATTCTGGAATGGCACCAGTGGAGGGCCATCAGCAGGTCTGTTATCCAGTCTGTACCTACAAAGCAGATGATGAGTTACTAGCATAACCAAATTTCCAACCCATATACCTAAACCTTTCTGCTAATATCCAACTTAACCGTACAGTGGAGACATCTTGCATTGTTTTACTACGTATCTTGCAGAATCACATATTGCCTGAAATGCATGTTCTGAAAGTTCATTTACCAGTGCATACCATGCTGTGTAATATGGTCAAAAATGCCCAGTCCCATAAACTCAGGTCCCCTCTTTCTTTCCCCTGCCCTTGCATACCTGCATACTCAGCACTTCCCTCACATTAAGCATGATCTTCCTCTAGGTTTGCTTATCATAGTCTCAAGAGTTAGTACTATGCAAAGTTAAAATCTGTTGAGCACAGGGGCATCTGACCCTGACCACAACCTGCTGTTCCTTTAACAAACAATTAAGACATTCCATGTGTGACTAAATTTGAAAGCAAACCCAAGAATTAATCTGCTTGTTTTAAATAGGGATATAAATAAGAACCAGCCCGGCCATTACCCAAGAGATAAGCCAATACTTTGAGGTTCAGTAAAAGTTCAGTTACTTTTGTAGGTTATGTCTTTATTTAGGGAACAAAATCTTAATTTAGGAAAAAGGCCTTTATTTAGGGTTTTTAGGGAACACAATATCACCCGGAAACTTGGAGTATATGTCTCATTTCTAAATAACAAAGTCAAATCCATTCTTGCCTAGTGCAAGTGATATTTTTGTGCGATTTCTAGTTCTAGTGTGCAGCAGCAACAAAAAAAGTCGTTATAAAGGTATCTGTGTAACCCTGCGCTGTGTGTCTATCCCATGGCTTGTGAGGAGAAGAGAATGCAGTAAAAAAAAATTCTTAGCATTTAAATCAGGCTTGACATAGAACTTGGCTGGTATAATGCAGATTAGCTTTTAAAAGGATACTAACCAAAAAAATAAAATCAAATTTTAGTGTTAGTGCTGCCTTGCTTGATCAATTTTGTTAAAATGGTAAGGATCTTATATAAGATGGTGTATTAGGTTCTTGAATAAGGTGAGGAAAATACATCTTCTAGAGGTACATACATTTATGTGTTACAGTTTTGGACCATAAAATAATTTCAGTGCTCCAACTAGGTAAAAAATGCTATAATAAAACTACATGTATCAGGAGAAATATTAAAGTAGCTTTGTAACATGAAAGCTTTCTGTGTGGCAGAAAAAATAGATGTAAGGAGAACTTTTGCTCAGCTTAATAGTGTGAAGTTAACAAAAACAGTTATGAGATCATGGAAAGTGACTATACCCACACATTTTTTGAGGTGAGACGAAGTGCAGAGAGTTCGTTTTTCAGGGTTTGTAGATTGAAGATTACATATTAACCACTAACCTAACTGATAACTCCATGGACAGAGTCCATTCTTCTATGTAATATGGCCTCACTTGTCCTATGTATAACGTTTTATGAGAGCTCTAAAATTTATGCTTGCAAATTATTTTCTATCTAGGTCAATAGAGCCTTTCTTAAAGGATTCAGCAAAATATCTAAGGGTTTTCATGCAGATAAAATGAAACCTTAGATGCAAACTGCTATAAAGAGGAATTTTACTTCAGAATACCAAAGAGATCAAGTATTCCTGTAACTGTAGAATTGAATTTGGGAGAGCACTGCTGTTTGCCTAAGAATTTCACATTACAGCCTGTCACTGCAGCATAAAGCTTAAATACTTCAAGGTATTTAAGTACCTAACAAGTATAATGATTTCAGGGGGATGGGGTGCATGAACATCTTTGTGATCTTAGAGCCTTCTACATAAAATCAAGGGTAGTAGCAAAGGCAAAGAATTTTCATGATGTTTCTGACACTTCTGCTTTTTGTGACAGACTTTCTCTGAGCAGCAGAGAAATTGTTAATTTGTCTGAAGTTGCTAGTTTAATATTCTATTTTGATAGCAGAGTAAGATAAGCACATTGTTACAGCAATTTTTCAAATGCTAAGATTTTTTTTTAAAAGAATGAAGTTTTCATGCAATATCATGCATTATCAGAGCTATCTGATGAAAGTCAGAAGATCCGTTTGTTCTGCAAAACATAGGAAAAAAATAAGCATACAATGGTATAGTTTTTTTTCCAATTAAAACCCTTAGTGTCTCATTCTGCAAGTGACCTGAAATCATGTGGCTGTTATAGTAAGTTAACACTTAAATGCAACGCAGTAGTGTCAATACTGAATTCTATTGCACTATAGATTCTTTGTGAGAGTTTGTTTTGCAACCTTATATAAATTGAGTGAGCACATTCTATTCACTAAAATGTACATAACTTTCTTTTTGTATTGGCAACATTAACAAAACATTCATTTTCAACTTCATAGTTTTTTATGTCTCTTTGTTAACAGACATGCTAGAAAATGTTTCAAGCATCATGATATTAAGGTTTGTGCCTACTATTTCAAATCTACTAAAACTGTGATCTTTTACCAGTATTTTCAAAACAAATCAGTCCCTCGATTTTGATTGCTTCCCCACTAATTTTTTTGTTTTTCCAAGAAATTTCAAATTGACAGCTTCTCCATAATGAAAGTCAAATGTCCAAATGTAAAAAAATTTGACCTAAAAAAAGTGTTGTTTTGTAACTAGCAATGGTAATTTTCCTTTAGAGTCATTTAAAAATAAATTACTTCTCTGTAAGGTATTTCAATTAAGTTTTCACTCAACCAAGGCCATAGTTGTCTTTTTGAAAGACTTCAAACCCCAAAATACTTAGAATGTTTTAATTAACTTCAGAGAAATATTATATTTTTGATTTCCAGAAAACTCACTTAAAAAGGCAGATAGTACTTTCTTGTTTGATTTTTGCCTCTTTTGAGGAGCTGCTTAAAGATCAGGAAGTTTAGAGGTCAAAGAGATGATCTGACCCTTAGTAAGTGAACCCCTAATTATTCCAAACGACTGAGGCACAGGGGATCTGGGATCTTCATTATTCTCTGAAATGCAGTGTTTCCACTGAGCTCTGTTGAGAGATCCCTTTCCTCAAACAGCTCTTTGCCTGCCTGGCAATTCTATACTTAACATTCTTGTTTTGCAGATAACAGAAAGTCTGTCAAATGTAATATAAATTTGATCTTTGCTATCGTGTTGTTTTACCACAAATGATGCAGTGCATGTTATAGGATTTTAAAATAGCTCTAGAAACTTATTATATTCTGCTTCCAAAAATAAGGTTGTCTGAAGCCCTCACACACTGGCGATGTCTTTTGAAAACCTTCAGAACCTTGATCCAAAGCCAGCTCAAGCTAATGAGACATTTTCCACTGACTTAAATATGTGATTCCTCAGAGTGCAATACATGTTGCATGTTACAAATAGATGCATTTTATTTTCAGGCTTTTTAGGGAGCTGAAGTGTGGATTATTTTTAAGAAATCAGCTGAAATGCTAGCTCCAAAGTCCACTGTTCTCAGAAGGCTGCATCCAGCTGTAAATTCTGTTCTGTGAGTGCTAAATATTTCACCAAGGTAAAATTCACCAAGGTAAAATTCAGCTCATAAATATGCCCAACACTTACCCAGCTGACAAGTTTCTTCCTCAACCTGCTTTGCCCTTCTATGGAATATAAGCTGAGTGGTGCCCATGTTTGCAAAGAAAAACCCTTGTACTGAGATAAGTTGCTTAGAGTTAAGGACTGTGAGCTGTGCTCCTAAGCTGTAGTGATTAATGTTACAATAATGCAAAGGTTTCAGGCTCTAGACTCCCTTTTCTTTGAATCTTATGTGAACTAAAGGACAAAATATTTTCTGACCCATGCTATGAGAGATACCCATTATTTTAGGGTGTTTTGTGAACATGCACAAACCTGGTTAAAAATGAGTTAGAACTAGGGAATTCATTCAGTAAAAGTAATGACTGAGCAGGAGTGAGCTCCAGTCAGGAGCTCTGCTTCAGTTAAATATGATATTATTTTGCTTCTGCACCCCTCAGTGAAATGGGTTAGCCCTATAAAGAAACAGACAGGGTTTTGTCTTTCAGCCATTTTAATTGCAGGTTCCTGTCTTTTAACTTCCATTTGTATGGCTGCACTGTCTGCTGTGTGCTATGTCCCCACAAGACCCTTTGTTTCCTACCTTTGAAAACATGAAAACAAACAAGACCCTTTCTCTTCCCATAGACAGTACACGTAATATTAATGGTTATCTACCTGTGATAAGCAGGGCAGTATCATTTTACCTGACTTGAAAGGGTCATCCATATCGTCAAGCACAATTAACTTGTCTTACTCTCACAAAACGGGCTGGGGGAGGTAACTAAGAGGCCATACTTCTTCACATGCCTCAGAAAAATGTTTCAGGACAAGAGGACAACCAAAAGGCACAAAAAGCTTCTAAACAACAAGCATGACAGGCTTTCTATTGAGAAAAGAAACTGTATTGCACCTTCTTGGTATGATACCTTCTGCAGTGCCTGCAGTGCATGTATTCGCTGGAGATGGTCAATCGCATACAAGTTGAACAAGTCTAACTGCAGGATTTAACTTCCTATTTTTCCCACTTTTAAAAAATCAAACTCTCTAAAACATTTATGGGAAACAGAGTGACAGTTGTTTTGAGGATATATCTAAATTTCAGTAAAAAGTGTGCTGAAATGTCACAGAGTTTGAACTGTTTCTTTACTTTCATTTTTGTTTTGCAGCCTACCTAAATCAGAAGAGCAAACTAAGAATGAACAGTAACGCCAGTTCCCTGAAGGAGGTTTTCACACCCTATGTACTAGCCTTTCTGTTCTCAAAACTTGTAAATTTAGCAAGAATCCTGCTTTGAGGAGAAGGTGTCCAAGTAACCACTGTGTAGAGAACAATGTAAATTAGCATGTTAGCCTATCCCCTTTGAGTCAGCACTGAATCATTGTCCCAAATGATGGTTAGGGTAGTGCTATACTATTGAAGATGCCACTGTTCAGATGAAATGGTGCTGACCACTTGGGCTGTGGAGAATTGCATAGCACTTGTCACAATAACACAGCTATTAAATGTGTGACATAACCAAATGCCATATCAAAGTACTGCTGTAGCCACATACACTATTCTTGCAATTAAATTAAATTAGATTAAATATATTTCACTTCTTGTCCTAAGTAACTTGATGGTATTGCTGCCAACAAGGTGCTGAATTTCAACAGAAAAATGTCTGACTATCAATAGCACATCTTTTATCCTTTAGAGTTTTTTTTCTAAAATGCTTTAGGATCCTTCGGGAAAAAGTATCCTGGTTAATGTAAATATTTTTGTTATAAATAAAATTACAAGTTGGAATCTGCCATTTTCTTTTTATTACTAGAGCAAAAATCTTTGCAATGCCAATCATGTTCTGCCTTTTCCCAGTTTAATATGCATATATAGGGAGAGATGGACAGAAGAAAGTTAAACTTTCTTACTCAGATAAAGTTTAAAATAGAGAAATAATGGAGCAATGCCTATTTTCCATATTTTTACCAAGAAGAAAGAAGTATAAAATCTATAGACTTATTTTGTCCAGTGAAAAAAAAAAGCCTTGAAAGGAAAAAGAAAGTCTTCCCAATAATTTCTGCCCATTTAAAGTTATTTCCTGATGATGGAGTCATTTCTATGTGCATTTTCCCCTTGATAAGAAAAGGGAAGTGGAAATGCTTCAAACTTCCATTTTTACATCTTTGACAATGATTAAAGATAAACTGGTGTGTTTTGGCAAAGCAATCAAGCCATTCTTTCCTCCTCTTATCCTGTGGTGTCGAATTTTGCCAGCCCTATGCTGAGTGAACGCAGCCTGCGTGAATAATCGGGAGGTTCAAAGGTGCTTAAAATAAGCTGTAGAGGGCAAGTATTGCCCTTAAGGGAAAGAGGAGGCACAGTGAGTGGCTGAATTGGGGTTCTGCTGAAGATGAACCAGTGCTGTTGGTGCTTGTGGCCGATGGCTGGTAACATGAAGCTCGTGAAAGGTCAGCGGCTGTGCTCTGGAGTCTGCTCTCCGCCTATCTGTGCCATCTCTTGAAATAGCATCGACTTCCAGGACTCCTTCACCTTCTTCCCTCTCCAGCCCCGGCATCTCTTCCCAGTCCTTCTCTGGCACACATCCTTCAGCGCCGCTCTCTTTTCTTCCTTGAGCTCTTCCTGTTGTCATCACAAAGACCTCTATGTCCTTTATTGTACTGTGTCCTCTCGTTGCCTGGCTCAAAGGCTATCTCTCCCTCCGGAGATAAAGTCTCCACTAAAAAAGGATGGAGATTTAATTTCGAAAAAAAACTACTGTAAGGGGTTAAGAAAAAGAAACATGCTGGTGCTCTGTTTGGGGTACAAGTCCTCTGCCTTTGTAACTCAGTCAGATAGGTAAATTACAAATTTGCCTTTAATTATCTACTCTCTCTTTATCATACCCAAACTTTGTGAATTTCCTGAACAATCTATTTATGACCTGTACCCTTGAAACTTGGAAGTAGTTCATTTGAGAGAAGCTTCCATATTACTCTGCCAAGAGAATTACCAAAATAGACCTGCAGCATTGTTATTTTTGAGGATTCATGACCCTTCATTGGTTTGTTTGTTTTAAAGGGATTTTTTTTGTTTGAAGCCATTTTACCTTAGTGACAACAAAAGCTGAAAGGGGTGTTTTAAGCAATAAAAGTGTAATTGTTTAATTTGTGGTGCATATTATTTCAGAGTGACCTGTCTATATGATAGAACTAGATTACTGCTGTAACATGCTATATTATCTGGTAGATCAGGTACTAAAAATATGTAATGTACTAAGAATTTTCGTTAACCTGGAACTTAGAGTAGAAAAGTAATTTCTTACATGCTTTTGGGACATAAAACCCTGCTTAAATTTTCTTCTGAAATGATGAAATCATCTCTGCTGCAAGAGCTCTGCCTGGGTCTGCAGGGCCACATGCAGCTCCTCTTCCTACACATGTCTCACAGATGTGCCAGCAGTGAGTCTTTTGCTGCTGGAAGTGTTTGTCCCTACCAGGGCCTCCTCGATATCTACTTAGGTGAGATACCAGTCTAGTAACTGTCGGGGAAGGGAAGACAGGCTTTGCTGTTCACAGGCACCAAACCTGTGCAAATTAAACAGCTGTCTGCAGAGGTACATTGGTAAGAACCTGAGTTCCTTTCCTGGCCTGTACATGTAGCAGCCAAATGCCCTATGCACTGTCACACCACTACACTGATGGTGTTGATGAGTCAGAGCAACTTCTTCTCTTCCTTGCATTGCTAAATTGATTTGCTGCAATACAGCATAAACACAAGGAAAAATCTGTGGCATGCAAGTCATGTTCCCACCTGAAGAATATTTCACATTTAAAAAAGCAAGCAAGCAAACAAGGTAAAGGTTATTAACACAATAGAAATATGATGAGCAGTGCACAAAATTTTACAGACTTTGTCATTAACTGTTCACCAGTGTCTGCTGAAATATTTGACCAGACTCTCAAAGGAAATTCAGTTACGATTAAATAAAGAAGACAGTAGAGCCTATTTAAAAGGAAGATAATTGTTGTAACATAGCTTAAAAATGTTCCTAGGACTAACAGATTATTTCTAAAACCTTCTATGTACTTTGCCACAATGGTGTCCATGGTTTCAAAAAGACACATAATCTTGTATAGACAAAGGAATCAAAATAAACTCTCATTGCTGAAGCTACATTACAATTTAGGAGCATCCTTCTTTCTATTCTACTGAAGGTAATAAATGTCTCCCTCAACCCTGAGTACCTGCAGCCTATTTCAGGACTGAGCTTTTAAAGAGTGCTCTAAACACAAATATACTTGTAAAAAAACACATTTGTACAGATACATGTGGCTCTTTTGCATTGCTTATTCTTTAGTTTACTTTTGTAGCTCCTAACTCCCAAGGCAAATCTCAGGTCAAGACTTACAGACATGAGGCATCCTTCCTGACTTGTGAAAGAATGTTCCACTGGGAGACCTCTGAACTGAAATTGCCACTGTTTCACTCAGACAACAAGTATTCCTTGCCCTTAGCAAAAATACAGGTATCTGACCATACCATTGTCAAATAGCACTAGATAAACACCCCACTTATGAATCTGGTAGAATTCTATGCTATTTTTGGGAATATCTACTTAAAAGCAATCCAGAAAAAACTACTTTTTCAAATGGTATTGTTAAAATTACAGATTATTCCACAATTCCAGTGAACAGGCATACTTATGGGGATATGCATGCAATTCTGTCCCTCAAACCCTTGTGTTTATATTTTAAAAATTATGGCCAAGACATTATTGTCTCCATTGAGATAGGTAGTTTGATTTCAGATCAATGAATTAAACTTCTATCTCAGTGGAGGAAGTCCCAATCTTTACAGCTCTTACACCTTTCTTTTACACTAATACTACCAGAATAGCCCATTTATTTGACAGTTAAAATTATAGTAAAGAGTGATTGATCTAAAATAAAGCCATGACAGAAACTATGTAAGTGGATTGTAGTAAGCGTTTGATGATTTTGTAGCCATAGTGAGTAATTCTCTTGGCTTTAATAGGTTGAGTTGGACTGCAGTCTAGAAATATTGTTATAAATAGGTCCTGCTTATCCTACATGACATCACAGCTGCCACCTTTCTGTCATCTCTGGCCAGCAAACTGTTTTAATCTAATCTCAGTAGATGATGACCTGGCTTTGCTTATTTATGTCCTTTTGCTGGAGTACAGCAATGTGGTATATGCAGGCTTTTGAAACTGAAAAAACTTCAAAAGGCACAGGACTCTACAGCACATAGGTTGTCTAAAGCTGTCAAAAAGCTTTTTTTTTCAGCTTCTACAAATCACTATGCACGCAAACCCAGAGCTCCTCAAGCATGCTCATGGCCAGCAAAAGCCTTCCTCTGCTGTAATGAATCTTAGTGTAATAAGGATGGTGATCTTTGCAGAAGACAAATAATCTGAGTCAAGAACGAACTCCCATCTAAAGAATATCATAAATTCCATCAACTTTCCTTCCAAGGGCCTGGCACATTGGGGCCTGTTTCTTGGATGTTGGTAGCCTTGTGGTATTAATATTTAGAACAGAAATTAGAAAACATATTTCAACCATTGAAACAGCGGGTTCTGAAATAGCTAACAGAGTTGTGGGAGAAAGAATACAGAATTACTTCTAAAATAAAATTATGGATGGGATTAAATGGCAAGATATGATGAACCTAGCACAGAGTTTAATGTTTGAGCCATCAGACTTTGACAGTTTCATGTCTGGACCTTCTGATCAGCATTAAAAGTAGATGTGACCTCAGTTCATGTGACAAGTTGTGTCACATTAATGAAAGGCTTCATGTTTCTGCTGGCCGCTTGCAGAGATCAAAGATTTTTTTTCTCTTCTTTGATATTAAACTTGACTCCAAATTTGATTTTGTTTTGGGTTTTTTTGTTTGTTTGTTTGTTTTTTAAGATAACTTCTTCTTGCTCCCTTCTACAGTAATAATTGTCTACAGTAAGAACAGGGATATCACATTGGATGTGCTGGGGCTTCTACCTTCTGTCTTGGTTGCTAAAGTAATCACCATATTTGGGATCAGACACACATTTTCTCTCATGCCCAATTGGTGAGGCCCATGGATGTCTGGAAGGCAGTGATGGCTACTTTACAGAGGTGCAAATAAATAATTTCCTGTGACCCTGCAAGTAAGCCAAACAGCAAACATAAACAGGACATTGCCACTGATCTTGATATCTCTTGCTCTCTTCTTGTGGCGGTACACATACCACAAGAATCTACACAAATCTTTTTCTGTGGTATTCTGGGAATTATATGGCTTGTGGTAGATGGCCACATGTGGAATACATATGCTCAGCATCCTTTCAAACATGTTCTCTGTATCCCAGTTATGTGATAATCTTAGATTCCACAGTACATTAAAAATAAAAAATAAAAAAAAGAATGGAAGGTAAAAATGTCCAGAACCCTGTACCAAACCCATATGATTCAACTGCATGTCTCTTCTCTTGGGAAGAAGACAAGAAAACAAACATTTTGTGCATAGGATTGACACTAACAGCGTCACTTACCGCATTAATGACAATTACTTGCAAACTTCTGGTGACTGAGCTGTAAGACTAATAGTAGACTGGAATAAAGTGAGGGAAAGTAATATGGGCAAGTAGAGATTTCACTGTGTAACACCATAAATATTTTTATTATGCTAAGCATGAATTTACTCCAGTTATGTAGATAGGGGATTCTCAAAGGTAAGTGTAATTGTTAATGTTGAGAGTATGCGTATCTAAAATACGTTATTTATTGTACATTTATACTATGAGTAAGTGTACTTAAAGACACTTTAGTGTAAAGTGTTGCTGTCTGTTAAAGATCTCTTCACTTAATGTTTGTAGAGTCCTCCGTGGTTTGCAGGTCAATTAAACCACTGACGGAACAGAGATAAACACTTCCTATTGAGAAATGTCACATCAGTCTTTCTGCTTCATTTCATTGTGTCATTTCATGCACTGAAAGGCATTCAAGTGACACAGCACCAGCTGTGATATCATGGCATAGGCTATCTAACATACCGAGCCGCGTGCAGAGGAGTAAACAGGATTGTAGTTGTACCAACTGGCACAGAGAGTAGGGAGAAGCTGTAATATACTTAGGTTTAGGGCACACTAACCTGCAACTAGAGCTTTGATAAAATTAATTTTCTCCCATGCTTTACTTTCTAAGCAGCAGCATGCAGGCATATGCAATTTAACCCCTACTAGCTCTCCCTTCTTTGAAAGTTATGAAGTGTGTCAACCAGAACTTTTTTAGGGTTAGGTTTAGGGAATATCAACAAATGCTGAATGTGCTTGGGAGCTATTAGATTTTGTCTCTTACTTCAAGTAAATTTTGGTGTCATATGATTCATACTTTGTGATAAATTAATGCAGCATCCTGAAATAGAAATAAATAAGGCTTCCATTCTCAGAAATGTGTTTACATTATTGGTGAATCAGAGCCTGACATCAATGCCAGTGGAACATATGAAAAAAATGTCCTTCTTATTTCTACAGGAACATTTTTGGAATTGTGTTTTGAAAATACTATAGAGCTTGTAGTTGCAGAAAACCAAAGATTGCTAGATAGCCAATATAGCCATGAATGAAATTTGTTACGTTTCGTGATCAAAGCAGTGACATATTTGCTCTGTTCTTCTTGCCAGCTAATGGTGCTAAGGCACTACCAGAAAACCATGCTTTTGGCAGAGAGTGTGTCAGATGGAAAACGGACATCCTCTTTTCTACCTATATCTTTGCTCACAGAGAGCACCTCAATTTGACTTTGCTTATTTTTGTATATTCATGGCACTTTTTTGTGATACCTTTTAAAAAAAAAATTAGAAATTAAATTTGCATCAGGAAAATGTGGTTGAAAAGAACTGGAGGCTTCTGCTCATTTTCTGGTTTTGAGAAAGCAACAAGACATAAAATTATAAAAAGAGAAATATGTATAGTAAACCAAAGTCAGGGATTTGTGTATTTTGCTTGTCACCCTACTTTATACAAAAGGAAAGTCATTAAGGTTACGAGTCATAACAGTTCTTCTTGATGATAAAATTCCTTTGTCAATAAAAGGACTAGGTATATATATATGTATCATATATCATCTCTTGCTCTTTCTGTCTATATATTATATGCTTACTCTTTTTACTGTAATAAACCCCTAAAATTTACAGCTTCTTCTATAATCTTTATGTAATGTAACCGAAAACAGATTTTATGTGGAAAAAGAAAACAAGACCCAGTACAGTGTTTACAACTGAAATGCTTCTGCTTAAGAATCAGTTCTCGGAATACACGAAGAAGGTTCGCAGTGAATGCTGCTGCCTCCACTGTGAGACCCCCTACCTAAGACTCTTTTGCAGATGGGAACACCCC
The DNA here is from genome assembly GCA_013399895.1 of Serilophus lunatus. Lineage (NCBI taxonomy): Eukaryota > Metazoa > Chordata > Aves > Passeriformes > Eurylaimidae > Serilophus > Serilophus lunatus. The sequence goes on along the minus strand of VXBA01005701.1, from coordinate 278,141 downwards.
ATCTACCCTGCTGCGTGTCCTTCTCAGAAAAGCACAGCATCAGATGTTTGCTTATTTCCTCTCCTTTTGGATCTTTGGATTGACCTGTCATAACTCACCCTGACTCATCTCCAGCAGGAAGGTGAAGGCTTATGTCTCCCAGAAGAACCAGTCTGGTATAGAGTTCTTCTGGGATGTTGGAATTTTGGAGTAAATCTCTCTGAGACTAAGGATGAAAGCTAGATTTCCTGCTTCCTGGATGAAGGGACTATGACATCACGCACAACATTGCACAGGTGCTTTCTTTTTCATTCAAGCTTAAGGAAATACATGTCATAACATCACTTCCTTGAGCACAGAAAAGCATTTGAGGCTCCTAAGCCTAGTTTCACAAGGATGGCATATCCAAGCAAGAGAAAAATATTTCTGACTCTTTTTTTTTTCCCAGTGCTTGTTGTAGTTTGATTTGAAAGTCCCCTCATGCCAAGCAGAGCACTCAGACAGGAATTCATTCTTGAGCGCTTCTCTCCAATCAGCCTTCTAGGTATCTCACCCAGAATCATGAAGTTCCCCTTCACAGCCAGGCTCTTCAGCCTGTGGTGTGGGTTACTGCAAGGCTGAAATTCCTTCTGATGCCTTGCCCTTAAAGAGGTTCTTCTTAAGTAATAGATGCTTAACATTGGTGTGAGTCAGCTGCTTCAATACATTCTCATTGCCGAAGTAGATAACGCATGCCATCAAGTGCTGAATCTCACCAGGAGGTTACCTCGGAAGGCATTTGAGTATGAATGAGTCCAGCTTTGGATGCAGATGGCTATAGAGCTCTAGTGAGAGACTCTCAGATCTGCAGTAGCGAGGATCCAATACGAAGCCTAAAGGAGTCAAAAGAGATATTGCTGCCTTTCAATGTGAAGGACCTACTCCATTAGCTGTATTAAAAAAGGCGCTCTTCTTTCTGGCACAGGCCAGCTATTCAAAAGCAACATTGAGCCACTTCACTGTTAAAATTTAGAACAGACTAACAAGAAAATTGTTGGGAAATTAGATTTAATTCCTTAGAAATGGCTTGAAATGGAGACATTACACTAAACATGGAGGTAAAATCACATATTAAAGGACATTATCAGAGACTTTGGATAAAATGTTAAGTATTGTAACATCTTGAAACAGGCAGCACCTGCCAGGAGTTTCACCAAGAGCTCCGATTTTTTGTTGGGGGGAAAAAGGAAGCGCAAAATAAAACCAGACCAAACTGATAAATCTATAGTACAGTGCTGCAGCAAACTAGACCTTGGGCAGCATCTCAAACTGTAGCTAATGATCCCAGATGCATTGCCCCTGCAGAGTGTGTGACAGACATTACACGTGATGAGCTGCTCTTTCATACCTTAAATCTTGCCCATCTTAACCTTCTAAATCACAACAGTGATCATATCATAGTTTAAAATATATCGTTCCTGGTTCTTTATGTCTATTGTCCTTAGAGTTACTTTTGAGGCTAGTGGAAGGCAGGAAGTTAGGTGCTGTTATTTTTTTCCATGTGTATGTAAAGCTTAATAGACTAAACTAAGAGGGTCAACAATAGGAGAAATTAAAACAGTTCTAAAAATGAACTAGACAAGAGGAAATAATTATAAGGCTGCTATTTGGAGGAAACAAGCACTGGGTGGTTCAGTCACTAACACAATGAAGGAGACAGCCCATGATGGTGTTTCTAAACCCTTCCCGGTCTGATATTCCCAAACTGTCCAGTGTTGTTTACTCGCCTGGAACACTGCCACAGACACATCCTGATAGGTCAGGAGCAGTCCTCAGCAATTGCTGTGAAAAATAGGAAGCGGGCAAAGAAGGCAGCAGTAAGTGACATCTGCTCCTTTGAGGAGCAGCAAGCACTTTCCTCTCCCTAAGATGTCTGACCAATGCCTTTGGTCAAAAAATAACTCAAGGAGGTATCAAAAACTGAAGAAATTATCTTCAGACAACCTTCATGATTGCTCAGGTCTGCTTTTAAGTGTTTGGTGCTATTCTTGCGGCCATAACCCCTAATCATTAAAGCAATGTTGATTGGTGGGGAAAAAAAGAGACATGGCCTTAAGCCAAATGTACTCAGTGAATACTGAGAGGACTTGTCCTGGTTCTTGTGTTGACACAGACTTATATTGCATCCCCGGATGTCCCCGCCTGTGACTAGTGTTGCTTTCTTTCTCCTTTTTCTTTCAATGATACATCAGCTGCATAGGGTTTGTGGCAGGCACTCTTTCACATTGGGTATAGGTACCGCATGTGGCATAGCAATGCCGGGTTTCAGGCTGCCATAACTAGCAGAGAGAGACTCTCGAGTTCATTTGCCTTACTGATAATTAGTAGATTTATCTATCGAGCTATAGATCTATACAAAAATCAGTTTCTTTTTTAATGATGGACATTTGCCAGACTCTCTGATTTGTAGGTGAAAGTCAATGGTTAAAAGAAAGGCCTTTGTTGAAGTCACAGAAATGTCAGAAATGGAAAGCAGCAAGAGCCCAATAGATATATTGTGCAAATATCCATTGGCCAAGCAGGACAAATGTAAGAGAGAGTTTCTCTGTACTGTCGTTTTTTGACATCCCTCCTAAAATGTTTCCAGTAAGTGAAGGTAATTAAAAACTTTAAGCTAAAAGGCTAAAAAAACCCCAACAAACCAAAGCAAACCCACAATGAGGGGCTATCAACCTCTGCTCTGGAGAATTTGTGGAAAGCGCAAATGTGAGGTGAGAGTGGTGGTTTTTTTGAATCCAGAAAGCAATGCAGACCAAAACTACATGATCAAAAACTTACCACATAGTTATTCTTTTTTTTCTGCAAACATTTTAATTGCAGCTGCAAGACACTGAAAAATCCTGCCTGATAAGCATGCTTTTCTGCTTTAAAAATGCAATGGAAAGCTAGCAAGCGTACACAAAAACTCATTAAATTAAATGGTAGGGATTATCTCTGAAGGTGAGTGAATAGAGAAGGCAGGTGGAGATAATGAAAGCAGGATATTATCCCATTAACATTTGTTCTGTTACTGCACCCATTTTGCTGTCAGTTCTCATTAGCATCCTACCAGAACGCTTCAGACTAGCTGATAACTCCAGCACCTCTGTGTAGCCAGCCACTCTTGCAGAACGAAGGAAGGTGCTGATGGCTCCAGGTCAGTCAGAGCAATCATAGGCCGAGGAAAAGTGCAAGCTGCAGGTGAAGCTGTAGAGAGGTGCCCGATCTGCCCTTCTCAGCAAAGCCAAATGCTGTCAGTGATGCAAGAGCTCTGCTTGGGTCCTGCCAAAAAAGCATGTGCTCTTTCAAAATTTCATTCCCTCGCACTATCCGTTCAGCTGCTGATGGTATTCCTTCCATTGAAAAGTGATTTAGCACGATGCACATGTCCCAGAGCAAACACAACACTACACATTCAGACCTTTCTTTAATAGCTAAAAACTCAATATACTCTCTAAATACAGGCTGGCAACAAGGGTGGTGTAGAGCTACACTGACCCTGGGGCAGCTCAGGGAAGGGTGACAGGAAAGGTGAGGACCCTTCCGCAACTCCTGGGCTGCAGGAAGAGCTGAGGGTGACCTGGTGGAGTCTGCAGCTGTGTACCTCCAGTCCAGCTGCACTGGTCTTCCCAAGCCGGAAAGTGAAAGGGGAAGATGACAATAGAATAGCTCCACTGTCTCCCTGGCTTTACCCTCCAGAATCCCCCAGGAACAGGAGAAAGACATTTTGCTGCTCTCCAGGGAGCTCTTTCTAGAGAATCCAGGTCATGAAGGAGGGGGAACAAGAGCCACCGGGAGCTAGTCCTTGAGGCTTGTTCAGGAGACTGAGTTAAAGCTCTCCTTTTCTAGAGTTTGATTACATCATTTCTGCAAGAGCAGACAGACTTTGTTTGTTCATCCAGTTAAGGACAGATTTTCATTCCTCCTGCAGAAGATGAGGAACATCTAGAGGAAAAAACTTACATGGAAGAGTCCTTATGATGACTCCAAGCTGGCCACACTTCCTACTTGACAGTACATTTTGCAGGAGAAATCTAATTGACAGGCAGGCAATTAATTGCAGCTTCTTCCGGCCAGTGCTCTCACTATTTTTACCTACTTCTTCTCTTCTCTTTTTTTCTTTTCTTTGCCATTGGAGTTTCCCCTGTGACTCCTCTCCCTTCCTTGTCTTTCTATGTAACTAATCTGCTAATTAAACCCTATCTCAAGAACTAAACTCCAGAATCCATTAATCATTACTATCCTTGCTTTTATGTTTTAATTTTCCCATACTCCATCTCTAGTTTGTTTACATACATTAAAAAACTCAAAAACTAATCTGTTGAGGTGAAGAAAGCCCATTATTCCCTGTTTCTATGAAGTCTTTCACTTCTTTTCTTTTCCTCTCTTACTACCTAACTGGCCCTAAGGCCTTGAGTCTTATAAACATGAGTATAATTGCATTTGACTTTGAAGTACGTATCAGACCAATACAATAGGTTCCCTTACAGAGCATACCTGTAGACCATGATTTGTTTTTTAAACTGTTTTCCTTCCTGTCTTCTGCTCCTGTTTTTATTATCTCACTGTTATGGTTTGTCTCCCCTGGCACATTTTTAATCTAGGACCTCTCTCTGCTTCACCCCACCCTCACAATCTCACCTTGCAGAAATGCAAACCAAATAACCATTCAAGACTGGTGAACTTTAAAACCCATGACATTCAAGTGAGTTGGAAATTAGACAAAACAATTTCACCCATCCCTTATTTAGGACCCTGATGAACAACTTGCTGTAGCTAGTGGGTTGGTGTGCCGAGGATGTGCTGCTGCATGTCTCCCTTTCATAAGGGAAACACTGGAATGTGGCCGGGTACCAAAAAGCCTGTTGTAACATGGTTTGTTAGAAAGACACCCTGGATTCCCCACATGCGTCTCATATGCAAGGTTTTTCAGCTTACCTTGTTTGATAGTGAGCACATGGAAATGGCAGGATGAGTCTTGTTGATTGCTTAAGTGGAGTAATTTCTAGGGTAGAGAATAGCCTAGTTGGCAAATCTGCTTGGCCCAGGTTGAAAATCTATCCCAAACAACCAAATAGAACTTTGTTTTCCTGAGCGAAAGTACAAAATTAATAGGAGTTCCTAGTTTTCATTTTCTTGCTCTTCATAAACTATTTCTTAAGGCTACCTAAGAAAGGCACTTGCGATCCCTTTTTGGTCTTCAAAAATCACTTACAAGCTGGGTCAAAAATGCCTTTTATTTACATAGCAGGTCATTTAAACAGTGTAAGTAAGAGCAAAGCCAGTGTGCTGGGATCTGAGACATCAGGAGGGGGTACTTTCCCCTGCGCCCCCAGGGTGGCCGGGCTGTAGGCAGCAGGGAGAAACCCTCGACGTGGTGGCTCCGAGGCAGCAGGGAGTAAGAGTGGATTCCCGGACTGGAGGGGTTGCTGCCCACGGCACAGCAAGACCTCACAGGGAGGGGACTGGGGTTCAGGCACAGGTGCTGGAAGGGCCAGTGCTATGACACTATGTGCAAGAGCAGCAAAAGCCCACCCCTTTCCACTGTTTACTTAGCTCTGTCCCACCTCTCTTCACACACAAAACCAAGGTTGCATTTATCACAGTAACAAAGCCAGAGTTGAATTTCTTTTCTGGAAAACCTTGAATATCGGTTCTGAGTTTGGCCCTTGTAGGATGAAGATATGCTTTTTACAGGCAGGGGTGGAGAGAATTTCTTGAAAATGAGCTAATGAAGTGAAAATGAAGTATTTTTAAATATAAGAGAAATAAAGTGCTTAAATTTAGATTCAAGCAGTAACAGACCTCTAAGGGGCATAAATCTTATTTTCCATGCAATTAGTTTCAAGTCATGGTAAGTGACAGATGCTTTCATTTATCTGGCTGAACTGTGACAGCATTATTTTTTATCTTTTTTTCCTGTAGTCCTTAAAGCTTGATCCAAAATCTACTAAAGCCAGTGGAAAGACTGACATTGTCTTAAAATGGGCTTTGGATCAGGCTCTAATTAATTTTGAGCGAACCAATAAACTCAAATTGTTGTATGTTGGGTCTCAAATCATACTTTGGTTTTTTTTCAACTTTACTAGAAAAGCTATGAATAACTTACATACCTTCGTTTAGGAAAATTTAGCTGAATTAGTTTAAATAAAAAGACCCCACCAATTTAAAACCCTACCCTGACAGTACTATACCTATAGCCTATTAAGAAAGAACAGGAAAAGTATACAGTCTTTCCACAGATGCAATGTACATTTTGAACATGGCAAAAAGCATTCCCAGAAATCTTCCCTCATCAGTCTTTGTATTCACTAATGATAGTCTGCTATATGTCTGCCTATACCACAGCATCTGATACATGTATGATATATAGTGTGTAATGCAAGGATGCATATTAAATATGGCTATAAGTAACATGATTTCTATTGATATAAATAAACTATACTTGCTGAAGGATTTTTTTTGCTTATATATCTACATTAGAGTTCTTTTGGAGTGACTATGTGCTTCAGGTTAATTTTTCACACATCATAGCAGAACTGGCAGGACTTTCAAGAGTTATTAAGTCGTAGGCTGGATAACATTTTAGTTGGCAAGGCATAAGCTTCTTGACTTGCTCTGCACTAATGTGATACAGTAGAATTTACCTAATGAGCACACTGGAGAAGGCACTTTGTTCACACACTTAAAATCCTGAATCCATAACAGATCCAGTGCCAATAACAAGTTTTTATAAAGACTAAACAATGCAGGAAAGGTACACAAACAAGTGCAGACAGCTGCCTTTCTACTCTGTTTATTATTAGAGCTGACAGTACCCTACCTAGCTCACTCTGTTTCAGAAGTCAGGTAGCCACTTTATTATTGCCACATACTCTTCCAGCAATGTGGCTTATTAGCCTGGGCTTGCTGCCATGACAGCACAGACACGTGATTTTCAAAGTAGACCTAGTATGTGTCTGGCTAGCTCAGAACAGAGTCATGTAGGAATCTGAAGCGTTGCTATGTTGGCTGGGACTGCTGGTCCAAAATTAGATGTCTACCGAGTGTCTATATCTGAGTTAGTTCTCAAGGCTCTTTTTAGAAGCAGTGAAGAGAAATGAGAATATCTGGGGTTCGGTTCCTTTCATTTGGAGGTATGCGTCTAAAATAAGCCAGAGGAATCATATGTGCAGGTGTGTAAACTTAGGTGGGGTGATCTCCAACCACCTTCATACGTGGCTGCATCTTGGGCTTGATAACACATGGAAGCTGTGCTGATTCAAGTAAAAGAGAGATGCTATAGCCACACGAAGCCTTTGCCATAGTATGGAGTTGTGTGCCTATGGATAGTAAAGCTTAGCATTTTCAAGGACATTAATGCAAAATTTTGTTCTGGAGACAGATTCAAAACATTATGTTGTCTAGAATTTGCTGTGTGCCTCTCCTGCTCAAATTTATTGGGGACTGCTGGAAGAACAGTTAGGAAGGTAATGCAATGCTGTCCTACATAAGAGCATCTCCAAACAAACTTGAAAAACAGTGATGAAGAGTAAATGAGCTAAAGGGTCTTTAAAAGACTCTGTCTGCAACACTGGAGAAGAAGATGGATTTTTTAATTTAGAGAAATGACCATAAGACAAGATTTACTGATCTGGGTGGAAAGGCACAATACATGAAGATGCTCATGAGGAAGGTGACTAGACAGCCAGCAAGCTTGCTGTTGTTGTTTAGGAATGGCATTCCCCTATTTAGTTCTATCACTGAGACTCGAAACCATGCTGCCTATTGCTTGCTCTCCCTCCCACTCCCATCGCTGGAGAGGAGAAATGGAGGCACAAATGGAAGAGATTATGGGTTTAGATAAGAACAATTTACTGGAAACAGCAATGAGATAAGGAAACAAACAGTAACAGCAACAATAGAAATAATAAAGGTATATAAAAGACAAGAGTGATTCACATGCAAAATGCTCACCAAGCCTGACCCAGCCTGACCACAGCCGCACCACCCAACCGCTCCCTATGGCTTGGAACCCCAGCCAGCCAATCTCTCTCTCCAACACAGGGCCGGTGCCATGCTTACTCAGTCAGAAGGAACCCCTTCTCCTTGGAAGAGAGTCCCTTTTCCTCACCCCTGGCAATGGTGAGAGGCGGTACAGAATAAACTTTGGGTCCAACCATGCCACGTCCTGGCTACTGCAAAAATTAATATTGTCCTGGCCAGAATCAGGGCATTGCCTAATTTTAATGTTTTTGGGGTTTTCTTTTCTATTATTGTCTTTGGTCTACATGGATCCTTAACTTTATTTTGGTCCTTTTGCCCTAGCATCCGTACAGGAGCAATTAAGTTAGCAGTGGTATGGGCTGGTTTTCTGACTCCTTTCATGTGGTGAAACGGTACGTTACAATCTCGCGTTGAGCTACAGACTCTCAACCTGTTGCAGGAAAACAGGTACTTCTGTAGATGGCAGGACAGTACAATGCCAGTCTTGCTTCTCAGTGGTACTGCATGCCAGCCACCATGCCTTGATCACAGGTCTCTGGTCCTGGAGAGGCTTCATATATCACCAGCATAACAATTGCCACCCTGGGGCTACAAATACAGCTGCAGAGCCCTTCAGCAGCCAGAAGAACAGGTCCCAAAATTCACTGGCCTAAGCTTGATTTACATCTGTTTTCTTTATGTTTATACGCTATAAGGGGACAGACTAAAGCAGCATACACTGACAAGCCGATGATGTTCTGTTCCTCCTAAATCACAGAATCATAGAATATGCTGAGTTGGAAGAGACCTATCAGGATCATCCAGGCAACTACTGGCCCTGTGCAGGACTCCCCAAGAATCACATCACTCTGTCCAAATGATTCTTAAAATCAGACAGACTTGGTGCTGTGACCACTTACTTGGAAAGCCTGTTCCAGTGTTGAACCACTCTGTATTTTTTACCCTCTGAATGAAAATTTTTCCCCTGGAATCTAACCTAAACTTCTTCTCCTGACTCACCTTCTTACTATTTCGTTGAGTCCTATCACTGGTCACAAGAGTAACGAGTGAGAGTAACAGCAAAGGCAAACTATGCTCTCAGTGATGAAGAGGTCCTAGATACTGAGGTCTCCTCCCTGCTTGGAGCTCCTGTGAAAGGTAGGACGGCTGTATCAGCAGCCAATATGTCTTAATTAGATCACTTGCAGGAAAATGGCTGGCCCAACCTTAGATTAGAAGACTTTACAGGCTTTCAGCAGCTATCTGGCATGAGATTCAAACCTTCCAAAACAATAAGCTGATTGTGGTGCATCAGACATTTCTCCCTGAGTTTGAAAGAAAAAGATTTAAAATACCTCTTCACACTGCATAGTTCCATGTATCCGATCTAGTAATTAGCGCATCTCTTCTGTGAAACACCCTGTTATGTAAATTCATTTGATCTATAGCAGTTTTTGTTAATGGTCAAGACAAGTTAACCCAATGCATCTTTAAGAACTAAGTCTGCTGAAAGAGGAGTTTATTTTCTTCTGAAGGAACACTTTTAACGGATCTCAGCTGTGTGGATATGAACAAATGAGTGGCATTAGAACGTGCCAGCAGCAGCCATATAGCCTTTTGTCTTTATTTGATTTTTACATAAATCTTCATGTTGCAAAGGCACCTTCTATTTCTCTTTATGTGGACAACAGACGTTTTGCATGGAATCTTTCCTGCTGACTGGTGACCAGGTAATCCTAATACCTGGCATATTTCAAAGTAGTTTTTTTCTTTTCCTCTGTCAGTGTTAAAGTCTGCTTAACAAATCTCAGATATATAGAGGTCCAGGAAGGTTATTCATATTCATTCAAATGAGGTGTGTTGTTCAACAGATTCCCATGTCTTTCCTGGCTTCCTGGATAACCACCACCAGAGTACGTGCACATAAAAGTAATCGAATCCAAATCAGCAATCTGCCTCCATCAGTGATTTATTTCATTCACCCGTGGAAGGACTTTTCAAAACTCTCACAGTTCAGCATTTTAATGGAAATGGGCAATTATTTTCCTGGTGAAGAGGTATAATATTATTATAAACACCCTAGGCTTTTCAGAGCGGCAATACATAGCTAGAAGGACTTTAAGTATTAGGTGCAACAACTGCACTTTCACCAAAGGCTATTTATCAGAAGTTATTTCCTCTTCTGCATAGGACACATTTTTTCCATTTGTTGATTCTCCCTCCTAAGGTCACTTCATGTATGTCCCTGGACATACCAAACTTTTTCATATGAGAGTCTTGCAGTTTCTGAGCAACTTTTCATTGGTGTAGCAAGTAATTGTCATAGGGATCACTAAAAGTAGGGTTACATGAGACAAAGAGAACAATTTTATGTCCTTTAAGATGGTGTAACTATCCACACTGTTCTTCTTCAGGCTGTCTGTAACCTCTCTCGGTTCAGACCCACATGAGCAATTTATTGCCTTCAGACTTTGTTCATCCTGATCTGAAAGAACACTCAGAAACATAACCCTGGGGACAAAACTAACAAAACATTGACCCAGCTACATACAAATAAACTAGAGTTTACTCTTTGTTTGACATCTTGGCAACAAATTTTACCCCTGATTTCCCCAAATCCTTCAGAAGAAGTTGCGTTTATTTTGACAGCTGTTGTTTAGCCAGGTATAGTATGTCCTAGCAGATCAAACCGAAATTTCTTCAGGTAAATGAGTGCTGTAAGGTGAAACGCAGGTCAGGGGATGATTAAAGGCTGTATGTCTGGCCCTGGAATGCCATGGTGTGGGTGTCACGCACCCACATTGTTCTCAGGGCAGCTCAGCATCCAGGTGCCCTGCCCTCCCCAGAGGACCTGACTGCCTATGACATGGGCCTTTTCATCAGGGAGCACGCACTGGCTGGCTTGCCCAAGCAGGGCTGCTTGATAGCGCTGTAAGGCACTCTGAGGCTAGTGGTAGAAACCCTCACTGAACCTAGGTGACCTCTTTTGTGCTGTGGCTGCAGTGGCTGTGTGGGGTGTGCAGAGCTCAGCCTCCTCTGCCTCCCAGAGCAGATTTACTCAGGGCTCTCATAGGAACACCATGCTGCCATCAAAACTCTTGGACTACTGTTCAGAAGGCTTTATAACGGATCAAATCAGGGCAACATGAAGCCAATTGCTTTGTGACTTTAGCCTTACTTTTTTTTTATCCAGAATACTGGAAACCATTTGCTCGATCTCAGGTCAAAGGCCACGCTGGGCTCAGCTGTCACCGAGAGGGATAGTGGGGAACTCTGGCCAATGCACAGTGGCTTTCTTGACTTCAGTATATCCGTATGGAAATGAAACAGTGCTGTCAATGCTGGGATCTATTATTTGCAAAATTTGTTCTCAGTGGGTGTTCAGTCACTGGGGAATGAGAAAATACTTGCCTGGAAAAGGGACCTCAGGAGTTGAATCAGCGGATCAGCCTCTGCTTTCCCCCCTAACAGGCAAATCCTTACTCAAATGCTAGTCATCAGCTGAACTGGTAATCCAGGCAGAAGTTTTGTAATGGTGTGAAATAAGAAGAAGGGATATTCCTAAATATTTTACCCATCCGCTCATCCCTAGCATGAAGAACTCAATTCCAGCTCTCCAACAGATGTATGCCAAAGTTCACGTAATGTTATGCGAGTATTCATCAGTTGTATTCATAAATTAGACTTACAGCACATTTATTATTAAAGTTCAAAGGAATGAATGAAACAATGTTTTCCCCATGGAAACTTCTTGGCACAAGTTCTTGGGTACTTTCAAACAGGATTTTTGAAATATTTTTTTAAAAAACAGAAAGTCAATGCATATTTACTTGGCATTAGCTATAGATAGATTTCCATCCTCTGGCTGAAAACAAAAGAGCTTTTCGCTTGAGTGAAAGGAGACTTACTTGTTGTGACTTCATGGCCAAGGTGCTATTGAACTCGTCTACCATTGGTTATTTTCGTCTGTAAAAACTTTGTTCCCGTTGTCATGTTACAGGGTCCCTATCAGAATCCCAGGAACCACTGTCCCCCTGAAAGCCCCCTTTACTTCCTGCCCTCCTCAGTCTCATCCCAAAGGCAATCTGTTTTTAGCAGCAGGCCTCTTCTCACCCCCACTGCCATTCAACTGCACAGCTACAGAACCCACAACCCTCTTGGACCCTGGTTTGCAACGGCACATTGACACCCTATTGCACCAGTCCCAGGCTTTCCACGTTCATGTTTGATGAGCCTGTGACCACGTCAGGATGGCGATGACGGTGACTCTTGTGGAGTGCCTTTACATTGTTGCAGCTCTACTATTGATCAGGCACATTCCCCCATCCCCTGCTCGCATCAGAAGCTGGTCACATCAGCTGGCAGTTCTGAATGGGCAAAAGCACTGTCTACAGCCACTGTGTGCAAGCAGGCAGACAGCAAACAAAAAACCATAAAAAGGTGTGTTCTTTCTTTGGATGCAAAATACCCCCTACTGAGGTATGGATTTTAGGACATGTGGTGTCCCAACTTGCTGGTTGCCTTCCCTCCAGCTCACCCTTATAACATCAGCAAGAACAGAGTAGAGAGGGGTGAGACAACTTTTGTCCACACTTGTGTGCTCCAGCCTGATTGTCTGGCTCCTGGGGGGCGTCAACCTTTCATTGTAAATACATACCAGAGAACCCTGACCTGACACCATCAATCCTGGCCAGACAGCACAGGACCTTTGCACTCTTTTTCCTTCAGGTCTGGCCAAAAATGCCAAGGTATCCTCCACCAGCCAGCCAAGCTATCCTCCACCAGCCAGCCAAGCTGTCTTGTTTCAGATAGATTCCACTGCTTAGCAGGCTGTGAAGCTGTCTGTTTTACAGAGAGGCAGACAGCTGGCCAGGAGAACATCTTCTAGGGAGTGGGGTAAGGTGCTGCAGGTGACTCCTGGCTTGCATTTCTTGCACCTGGGTAGTCATAGTGTAGGCATTAGACTTGCCAAGGCTAGAAGGTAGCGCAAAGGCAAAAAGTGGTGCTGATGTTTCTGGAAAGGCCCTACTGGTACTGAAGTAGGTTTGAGGCTCATCTCAAGAGAGATGAATTACAAGCCAGCTGGCCTCCTGCTGCCAGCATGGTGGGGCTAGTCTCCACTCCTTCTAAAACTGGGGCACATATCTGGTGATCAGAGGGTGGGGAGGGTCTAAAAGACTGAGAAATGTGCTCCATAAGTGCTGTAACCTTTGCAGGCAGTTACTCTGGACCTATTTTTTGCTCCCTTGCTAGCTTCACCTTTCTCCCTACTTCTCCCACTTCTTAAAATTACAGCCAAAACACTTCCCAGATGTCTCTTACTAAAACCTTCATCTGGGCTGCCCTTTCCCAGGGCCTCTAAGGGCCTCTAAAATGCTCAGGATGCTGTGTTGTCAAGAAAAAGAGTCACCCTTCTGTGCTCTTCTGGTTTCAAATAGACTTGTCTTTGGAAACATCCTGAGAGATGCCTTGGGAAGTTGTCTTAAAGAAGGCCCAGGGAAGACCCTGGAAGTTGCATCCCTTCCACCACTGTCTCTATTTGCAACAAATGCCACTCAAGGTGTCCTGGGTATAATTTAAATGATTACTGTTCTGTACTGTGTCTGAGATGTTCCCAGAGCTGCCTCAGACCACCTGCAAAGTGAGTTTCTTTGCATGCCCTGTTCTTTCATGGGCTAGGAGCTTGAGCTAGTCTGGAAACCAGATCTAACAACATAGGCCGTAGGGAGGGCTCGGAGATAATATTTTTTAAAGGGGTTTTTGTGTTCAAGGATGAATTGCCTAATGCATTTTTTCCAGGTCTGTTGGCTAAATTGCCAGTCTTGATTTGAAGGCTGGCCTGAGCTATTTCTGAACTAAATGCTGTTGGCGCAGCTGGCACGTTGCAGTGTGGAAGTCCAGCCTGTCCTTCACAGAGTTCTCCTGTCAGAGCCCTGGAATCTGAAGGCAATTTCCCCCTTTCTGAGCATTTTTGTGAATCCTGGAAGACTGCAAAGCATCACTCAAACGTAAATTCCTTGCCTATAGGAACAGGTTAGAAAGCCAGTTCATTGCTCCCAGCCTGCATTACTTGGGAGAACACATGTATTTTAACAGGCTTTTCCTTTGGGTTGTGAAGCTATGTCACATTGATCTGCGTCTTCTCTCCCAACATGATGAGGTGGGAAAGGATGCATTACACATCCTCTCATGCCAAGATATGTGTATTGCACGGAATGACACAGAATTTGTTTGTGTGTAGTTCCAGTGAAGGCTACCATCACCACTCAGTGGTGACAAAAAGGAGCCCATGCTCATGCATTGCGTATGCCCAGCGTCCTGGCTCTGAAATCTGGAGGGAATAAAAGGGAGAAGCTTTCTCAGTGCATGCAGGCAACCAGACAGGCCAACTGTGTGTAGGTGGTCTGGCTGCCATGTCTTCTGTGGGCTGCTGGGCAGAGGTGCAGACAGCCCTGGGGTAAGGGTGCAGAAGGCAGCCAGCCCAGAGCTCTCTTGTCTGGCCAGCATTTTTCCCTATCCCCTGCTTTTTGCTAGAAGGGACTAGTGGATAACACTGTGACTCAGGCAGTGATCTGCTGCATTTCTCCTAGTGACTATAGGTGTTTTGATTTTGTGGTTTGGGTTTTATTCTTTTTTTCTCTCCTCTCAATAGTTGAAATGAAAGATCAGGAGGAATAACCAGAGAGAAAGGAAATAGGGGTACCTAAAAAGGAATAAGCCTCTGCCTGGGAATCTTGGCTGGCATGTATGTCTTGCACAAAATTATCTGGTAGCTTTTACTGTCAGAGATGGTCAGGGCATTACAGGTTCCAGCAGAAGCCCCACTTCTGCACCCAAGCTAGGCCATGATGTAGGTGCAGACAGGAGGGAACAACTACATGGGCAAAATTATTGGAAGCTACAGATGGTCCTTGCAAATCTCCCACTTGAGTTGTTGGACAAACAAAATCTCCCATTTCAGTTGCTGGACAAACAACTCAAATGCCAAAACCAGGGCAGGGCTGAACTAAATTCATCTACCAGACTGAGAGCCAGGTTCTGGAGAGCATAATGGGAATTGGCAATCTCCACGAGGGTTTTAGTGTATACAATCCAAATCCATGCATTGAACTTAGCATACTGAATGAATAGTTTATTTGCATTTCAGCTGCATAGTTAAGGTTTAATTGAAATGGTACAGATCTCTCACAAACTAAAGGAGATCTCAAGGCAGTATCAGTTTTAGCCTGCTTCATGAGGAAGGTCAGCACTGGCTTTGCATACTGCTTCATCAGCTTTCTAGCACCCTGGTAACACCCCTCTTGCCAATTTGAGCAGAATCCAGTAACTTCCAGGTAGCATTAAGTAAATTTTCATACTTAGAAGTTAGCTTTTCAATTCCCCATTTGCTTTTTGGTGTGTCCTGTGGGTGCATTTTGGGTGATTTGAAACAGGATAAGATGAATGTTTGAAGATCCAACAAGAGAGGACTATAGTCATTGGAGTGAAAAATAATCTGATCTTGTGAATGTCTTTCTCCATGAGCATAGAGATTAATAGTTTATTTTTAAAAAGGCTGTAGAGGTAAAATTTATTTCGATTAGTGATTACATCTGTGGAGAAAAAGAAGACTCTATTATAGTCTCTGAACTGAGTACCTCTGAAGTAGAAAAAGACAACAACATTACAAGTTAGTAATTCAACAGGTTTTCTTCTCTTTCTAGCTTTTCTTCTTATTCAGTTCTCTGGGAAAAAAGCATGAGATGGAAAAGAGTAGAGACGACAGGAAGAAAATCTTAAACCAAGTCTTTTCTAAAATTTAATTTGGGATGATAGAAAGCTCAGAAATTAGTCCCTATGTCTTCCCCAAAATTACCATGAATTACTACCATTTTTAGGCCACAGGGAACTAACATATCATTGAAATAAGTCCTTTCTCTGCTAACCAAAACCACATGCTGCAATTGGATTAAACTACAGGAAAAATGGTGTGGGGTCTAAAGGGATTCTTCTATGAGAGAATGTTTAGATAGAAGGTGTTAAATTTGTTTTTAAAAGGAGGACCATGTCAAGTAATTGAGAATTTTATATAGTGCAGATTTGTGTATCAAAAAAGGGGAAGAAATAAGCAGGAAAATCTCTTTACAGTAGGATCCACATTTCCCTGTGGAATTGTATCCCACAGTAACTAGTGAAAAAACCAGTAATTTTTATTAGAACTGACCAAATACCAGGCCACAGGGCAACCTTGCATTTTCATAATATTGATCATTTATGAATTTCCTCTCATAAAGACCTTATTTTGTTTTCAAAGTGAGGCAAGTGAACTGGTGCTGCAAATCGGACACAGACAGGTTAAAAATACGTTGAAACAACAGCTGAAGGCGGCATCAGGACCTTTCCTAAACTGCCAGAGTGGCAGCATAACCAGTAGGTTAGCAGTTCTGACATCTCTGCAGGAATTGCCGTGCTTTGCTACACAAGAGCAGAAAATACTCTGGTCACCTGGTTCATTTTCACTCATCTGCTGCAGAGTGGTTAGACTGCAGTGAACTACCAGATCTTATTAAACAGCAAAAAGCATAGTTCTGTAAGCAGCAGGGCCAGTGCAGCTCGGTCTACAAGGAATTGTATCTCATGGCTGGGTTCCATGATGCCCAATAAGGTGTAAGGTTTTTTTGAAGCTTTATATGCAAGAGGAGATTTCATTCACCACTGCTGTCTCTCATGTGGCTTCTTTGGTACTTTACGAAGGGTGGCTTCATGAGGCACTGATTTTTTTGGAACTGGATTTCTTGGAAATAAGTTTTCTTTTATCTTTCCTCCCCATCCTTTGAGATTTTTCTACAGTTAACAAATTTGGTTTAAATTTGTTGTGCACATGCCCCAGTCATTCTTTCTCACCCTGCACTCTATACTCTGTGCTCCCTGGAGGATTTAATGGGACCAGATGAGAGAGCTAAGTTATCCAGAAAATATCAATTAAAAAGGCCAGTGGGTCAGATCAACTGAGTGGGCCAGATCAACTATAAGGTGATCTGGCTCCCTGGACCAGGTCCTCCAAAAATGCTTATGCTGACATAAGGCAGGGGACAGCCCAGGCCATGAGTAGTGGGGCAGAATGGCAGTTCAGCAGCTTCCTCCAGCTGCTGCCTTCTGGCAGGTGGTGATGAGCCTGTGGTGTAAAAACCAAACACCTGGAAGAGTTAAACAGTAGTTCCTGAGCAAAGTTCACTGGCTGAATCTTGACAGTGTGTGTTCACATGTACTCATGGGCAAACCTGTGGCTACCTGTCAGGTACAAGGACTGGGCTGGAACAAGGATTGTTTCCCTGATAGGAAACATGTCATGTCCTTGTCAGAGCTGGAATATAACAAGCACAGAGGAACCTTCCTTACGGACATGTAAGACATTACTTTCTTCCCAAATAAAGCCACCTTTAAGGAAATGGAAGTCTATATAGTGAGAGTTGCAAAGAGGAGTGTTGAAAGGGAACTGTTTGATAATTTAATGGCTGTTGCTTTCACTCCCCACTCAGTTCTATACACTATACACAGGACAGACTGTAAAGCCTGGCAGTTGCAACAACTCCGTGGGAAATGAGAAAGTTTCAGGTCATAATAACACCTAAATGATGGAATTGCCTAATCTGTTGAATTTCTTTGTGCTCAGGATCTGAGGAAGACATAAAGGTAAAAAAGAAACAGAAGCTCATTTCTTCCTGTCTGAGTTTGTATGGCAGATATAGATATCTGATGGGGAAGACTTCTTTTTGAGGATTAAATTTGACTCCATATGATGTTCTGATCAGAAATGATATGGTCATCACAGCAAAACTATAAACAGAGTAAAATCCTGGCAAGCTAAGGAAACCCATGATAAATCACCTATTTAGATGAGTATCATTCTCGTACATAGCAGCTGTTTCAGTTCACTTGGCTTCTGGTAAACCAAAATGCTGTTTATAGTAAATCTCACTGCTTTCGAATGTCTTATTTTTACTGCTGATTTCTATATATATCTTATGAAACATAATTTTAACTGATTCTATTATTTTGTCTTGAGAGGATGAGTGCATTTATTGTAGCTACTTTTTGTATTGATGCCCAGTTTTAAAGCTCCTCCACTCTTCTTCCTTTACTGTCACAGATGTGGCAAGCATGCCCTGACTGATTTCGCCTGTCTATTCAGTGAGCACTGGAAAATTTACATTCATGCAGAAACGCTGAGTTAATAATGATGAGGTGCTGAAAAAGATTTGGATCACTTCCAAGTCTGCGTTTCCGAAAACGAGATCAAATGAAATAACTACAGACTTAGAAAAATATGAAATTCAGATTCACTTTTTAACCTTACAGGGGTGTTTGTCTTTATTTCAAAGGAAATTCTGTTCAGCCGCACACATGAAACTTCAACAATTTGAGGATGTAATCCTGTAATTCTTTGTCAGACAAGTCTTCCACTGACTCAGTAATTTCAAAGCTGTTGGCGACTGTGTATGAATTACAGGATATAGTGCAAATTTATGATCACGAAGAACTCTACTCTGTATTTTCACATTATTTTTTTAATTCACTTTATGGGAACGGGATGGGAAAAAAGCCTCAATTCAATTCACACAACTGGAGCTCTGCCACCCTCTTCCGCAAAGCTGGGCTTCCACTTATTCTACTTTATACTAGATAAACAAGTTATGGTACCTCTGAGAACAGCATCTCTGGAGAGAGCCTTGAAACAGCACAAAATAACACCAGAAAGCAGGTAATTGATTTTAAGCAAATATAAAAATCACTATTTTAAGAGAAGGCGAACCAAGGGTGTGTGGCATAGCGGCACTGTGACAAGGAAGTTTGTGGCTTCCCAGGTCCTCTAAAGATACATGCCATTCTGTAGGAGAAATCTCAGTGCAGTGACTGTAGCTTTTGACAAAGACAACTTATGGCAAATATCCTAACTTCCTTATCCTCCAAACCACCCTTCTTAATAGGAACTGTCTTGATAGAAGGTGAAGGATAAGATGGATTAATAAAATAGCTTTTCTCCACACCTAAATCATGTACAAAGTATGATTTATGGTGCAGTTAGTGTCATAAAATAGGGATGTGATATCATTGCCTTGACATTATCTCCCTTGCTACCCTTGAACTCCAGAGACTTAATGGTCTTCAAACAAATGGTATTTAAGCAAACCACTTTTCAAATGATCTTGTGGGATCTATTTAATCATTACCAGGAGTAAGTGGTCATTGCTAAGAACTGGATTTTCCTGGCTGCTCAAGCAATAGTCAGTATGCTCAATCCCTAGGGATAAATAGTTGGTTTAACTGCGTTTTTGAAGGCAACTGCATCATTTAACCAATTTGAAAAATTATGCCACAGATTTAGCAGCCACAGATTTAGCAGCCACCGATCAGTTTTATTAACATAAGTGTTCTGCAAACTGCTGATCTCAAAATACGAGGTCCTAACAGTTAAATGTACACCTTCTTACATCTTTCTTTCTCTCCATGTATAATACATGGATATATATCTCCTTAACCTTAAATTTCTGCATTTGTGCCTACAGGCCAACAAGAGCAAAACTTAATCCAGGATTGGAACTGAATTCAACAAAGGCTAATCACCATGCTTCATATGCTGGAAATAAGATTCCCCATTCTTTATCCAAATATGCAATTAGTCATAGTGCTTGTTGTAAAAACAGAGTGAGTTTGAGAAGATGCATCTGCTTAGACAGAAAAAAAAAAGTCCCAAGGAAGTACTTTTTTCCTCATGTAATTTCACCAGTGTAGCAACAACAAAGTTCTCTGAGTGTGAGTTTCTCTCTTTTACCATATCCATGCAGTGCAGCAGCAGCGTGTGAGTGCACATGCTATATATTGACCCCTTGACTAGTGTAATGATAGTTCCCATCTATTCTCATTTTCCCACTCTAAGTTTCAGCCTGATTCAGTCTTGTGTCTCACACCATGATTCCAATATAGCTGTGGATCTTAAACGCTGGCATTTATGTGTGAGATGTAGCAAATTAGGAAGTTAGATGGATCATTGCAGACAAAAAGAAAAAAGCTGTTATCTAACAAAATCCAATGCTCCATATGTTGTCTTACTGGTGTCCCTTTACGCTCTTGAGCTGAGTACTTAAGGATTCTACTTTTTGCATAAGCACTGCCAGATTTTCTTTACCTGTTTAAATTGTCATGTCTAAAACTTCACAATAATATTTCCTGTGAGTGAAGTTCTTCTCATACCAGTGAAAGGAGAGGTAATTCTCAGCAAAGCCGTATTTGTGAAGTAGGAACTTGCCTCAACCCTGAAACATTTTTCAAAAAGCTGAGAGAAAAGGTATTAATCTTCATAGAATCATAGAACGTTTTGGACTGGAAGGGATCTTAAAAAGTGTCCTTGCAGTGAGCAGGGTCATATTCAACTAGATCAAGTTGCTCAGAGCCCTGTCCCACCTGAAACTGAATATTCCCATGGACGAAGCATCCACTATTTCACTGGGCATGTGTTTTACCATTCTAATGGTAAAAAACTTCTTCCTAACACCTAGTCTAAATCTGCTCTCTTTAAGAGCAGACCTTATCCCTTGTCCCATCACTTCAGAGCCTATTAGAAAACTCCATCCCCAACTTTCTTATAAGCCCCCTTTAGGAACTAGAATGCTGCTCTAAGGTCTCGCCAGAGCCTTCTCTTCTCCAGGCTGAACAACCCCAGCGCTCTCAGCCTGTCTTTATAGGAGACATGCTCCAGCCCTCTGATCCTCTTCCCGTCTCTCCTCTGGACCCACTCTAGCAGGTCCACATCCTTCTTATGTTGGGAAGCATCAGAGCTGGGCGCACCACTGCTGATGGGGTCTCACCAGAATGAAGTATAGAGGCAGAATCACCTCCCTCGACCTTCTGGCCACGCTAGTTTTGATGCAGCCCGGGACGCGGCTGACTCTCCGGGCTGCGAGTGCACGCTGGCAGGTAAGTCCAATAATGAACGCCACAGATATTTTCAAGCCGGTGTTCAAGGGGCCAAGACATGATTTTCAAGCTTTTCCCCCACCGCGGTCGTGTCCGCTCTGGACACGGCGCTGCCCCCGTGCCGTTCCGCCGGCCGGTCGCTAGTTGGGGCTCACGGCAAAGGGACGAGCCCCGTCCCCGCCGCCTGTCCCTGCGCTTCGCTCGCCGCCCCGCCGGGAGCCCCCAGGGGTGGCTGGTGCGGCACCTCCTGCCACGGCAGCAGGGCCTGCCGCTGCTGGAAGGGCTTTCGCCTCGGGAGCTTCAAGGCTCCGTGCACTCAGCGCTAAAAAGCCCACACGGGAGGTAGCTACCCGCTGCCGTCTCGGCTTTGCACGTAGGGAAAAGGAAAATGCCCCTAAATTAAGCAGCTTTTGCAAGGGCAGGAAATAAGACTATTACGACTTTCCAGAAAAACAGGATCTAGACAGACCATCTGCCAATCCTTTTCTTCAGAAACAAATAAATTGTCATCTTAAAAATGTCCTAAAATCTTACATCCTGGTTTAAAGGATGGAAGTTATACCAGTGATTTTGCCAAGACAGCTGGTACTGCAGCATCTTCTGAAATGTACTGCCCTGACTTGGTTTTCTGAATGTCTTAGCTGTTTCACATCCAGGGGGATGGCTTTGCCAGTCCTGAAGAGGAAACTTAAAATAGAATAAACTTCAGTATCTAAGGTTCTGGGCAAAGTTTCAGTTTTAATCCTAAATAGCCCTAAATCCATTCTTAGTAAGTTGTGAATCATCATGTTTATAGTCAGAGCTAGAGAGATAAAACTCAGCACAGTCTGTAAAAGCAATTCTGTATTACAATGTTAAAGCAGTTCCTCTTCGAGCCCTAAAACCTGATACCTGAAACTAAAAAGCTATCACCCTCTTAACACAAGTACCAGTTGTCTGTTCAGACAGGAAAACCTGCCACGAGGCTGGTCTTTCTTTCCCAGTCTCTGCACAACAAAATCACAATCTCCTACCAATCCTTTCCCAATCAAAAACATTCAAGCTACAGAACTGATTTTTTTTTCCCATTAGATGTTCCCCCCCCTTGTTTGTTTCTTCTGTCCCCTCCTTACAATCAGTTGTTCCTCTGGTACAACTGATACACAATGTATTTTATTGCTATAGGCAGACAGTCCTGCCTAACACAATAGCAGGCATGGCTTGCTGGGACTGCAAAATGCAGGTGTTTGGAGTATTGTGATCATCCAAAACAGATGCCGAGAAGATGGAGCACCTGTTTCCCTTCTTTTCTGCACTGGAGAATATAGCACTGTGTAGGCTATAGAAACAGCCTGACATTAATAGTGCTGCTGCTGCAGTTTTCCCTTGACAGGGTAACAGAGATGTACCATCTACAGCTTTTGCAAGCTCTCCTCTGAGTGCGCAGACACATGTGCTGGATTTACTTTTTTTTTTTTTTTTCCCCCAGACAAACAGAATGCAGTCAGAGATGAGTCTGTAACTAAATTTCTTTCCCAATTATTTTATTCCTGATTATTCGTGTCCTGGCATAAAAAAGAAAAAGTTTTTCTGACAGCAGTAAAATTAAACCAAAAAATTAATTTATATTTCATATCTTTTTTGCAGGTTCTACAAATGTCTCTGTTGAATGCAGAAATGTATTTACAATGTCAGCTGTGAGACAGTTGACTCACAGCTACCACCTCTGCAAGTGACGGAAAGCCCTGTAGTGATGTGAAAGGAATTGGGATCCTACCTATACTGTAGTAATCCTACAAGAAACGGTCCCCAAAATGATAACCCTAAATAAGCTGTCCTTTCTCCATCTGACGTCCCCGTGGCTTGCACAGCTGAGTGTCAGGAGATCAGTTAGGAGCTCCAGGCACCAGCATGATGGCATGTAATGAATTCTCCCCGGCCTCAGCTCGCCTTTATCTGCTCCTTCCCACCTCCCACTCACTAAAAGCAGCACACTTCAGGGAGGGAAGAAGAGTACGTCTTCAGCTGCAGCCTTTGTGATTCCAGGTGGGCATCAAACCGTAAGGAAAGGATCGGATTTTCACAGCCTGGAGGAGTGTGTCTGACACAGCAGCGGTAACCCCTGTTTGTGCTGTGCTGTGGACTGTAGTCAGTCTTTAAATGAAGAAATGAAATAGATTTAAATCAATGGAGAACAGAAAATAACATCCACTTTATAGCTTTTTTTTTTTTCCTAAATTTAGGCTCTTGTTGGAAACAAGAACTGCTCCAGGTCTTCAGCAATTCAAGCAGTTCTTCTGATATTTCGTTTTCACAAGGTTTTGACTGAGACCATGCAAGCAATACAGAAGCAACATTGCAATTGCATCTTTCCATGTGTAGCCACCTCGGAACAGGGTTGAAATTGCTCCTGTGCTTAGCCAAAGCCACTCATAAGGCGCATAACAAGCCCACCATAGCCAGCCCACCATAATCAGTCGGGGTAGATGGGGATTTTTTCCTTTACTCCTTGCAATTCATTGTGCTGACAGACTTCAAATGATAGCTCCTTATTATTACTACTTACCATTCATGAAACTCTTTTTCTCGTATCTCCATGGACAAGATACACTAGTTTGACCATTTAGGTCCTTTATTTTATGGGTTCTGATGTATCCTTCAGTTTAGCCCACAAAAGACCCTGTACTGCAGCACAAATAAGCCCTGCCTGAGATAAGGGCAACTGTATTCAAATCCCTGTCCTCTTCCTTCTCTCCCTCCCTGCCCTAAACAGACAAACTTAATGAGCCAGAAACCGTTTTTAATCAGGAAAAAGGGAATTTTGGCAACCTGAGTCTCCTATTTCTGTAAGGAATCAAAAGTCAAATCAAGGGAAAAAAATATTACAAAGGAGTTGTTTAAGCTGGAATCACAAGAGAGAGGGAAATTACCCACACTGGGAGACAGGCAAAAGAAGGGCAAGTTTGGAGACAGATACGCTGGGCAGACTTCAAGGTCTACAAAAGATTGGTTGTCTCTTTTGGAGTTTACACTCTCTTTGTCTAATTAGACTAATAGAGGTAGAATAGAACTGGCAGAGATTAAAATCCATGATAAACAAGGCATCCTTTATTTGATATTATTGGAACTGGTTTCACTTATCTTCAGAAATCTTTCTTTTTGTGCTCCTTAATTTGTCCTTGAAGTCCTGTATCTAATCATTAGTTGAGCAACCAATAATCCTCCAGCCCCTCCACCCCTTTTTATGGCTAACTTTAATCTTTCAACTCAGTGAAAAACATGTTTCCCCTATCATAACCAGTTTAACAAAAATTCCCTTTCAAGTTTAGATTGTGCAGATACAACGGCTTTCCTGCAGCTTCATGCTGGAGAGAAGAATTTACATTAGGAAAAAAAAAAGAGATTTATGATAGCATTGTATTTCCATTTGAATACGGAGAGTTAATAACATGCATATGTTTTTTTTTATTATTATTATTTTAAGGTTTAAGCTATGCCATAAGCAAAAGGAAACCTGGAAACTGTGGGACTGGCAAGGCTCAATGAATAACCTAATCTGGATTTCATTCACAAACAGCAGCTCATACATAGGGAAAGAGCTAGTGTGTTTCGCCAAATCGGAACTGGAGTAAGTGCCAGGATTTCCTGATTTGTTTACATTTCTCAAAAAAACTTTTTTCCCCTGGATGAGGCTAGAATTAGACTTCCTTTTCCACTTTTGTCCCTTTCCAAACTATTCTTGCTTGACATATTCTCTCCTTTTCCCTGTATTCTCTTTTGTTCCAGTCTCAGCTGGCTCTTTTGTCTTGGAAAACAGAAAAGGCAATGAAAGATGTCAGTCAATGATAATAATGACAATGCAGCCAGGTTTGCATGATAGCAAAACAATGCTGCAGGCTTTTCCAACACACTTGGATCCACGACTCCTCTTACAGTGGTTCAGGGGGGAGCCTCTCTGGGGCTGCAGACTGGAGCAAGAGTGTCATAAGGTAAAAGAGATAAATAGATCAAAATCAAACAGACTAGCCCAGACTCTCTTGATGAGATGTGTCACTGGGTTAATCAGAAAACACAGAGAGCCGTTTACTTGTAACTAAGTCACCTTTGCTGACTGGCTTCCCCAGGCCTCTGAAAATGGTTGTTTTCCCTGCCAGTCCCTTTTCACTTTCACTGATTTTATTGTACTTTGCCCATTGTCTGCAACCTCAGCGCAATCAGTGCAGAAACTTGTTTGAGACCTTCTCTGTGCCTTTGTTTAGAGCCCTTTGATCATCCCACAGAAAGAAAAACACTGTAGCTTGGACCAAAGCCATTTTTTATTTAACATGACAAGACTGCCAGCCTGCAATCAGTGTTTGATGCGCATGTGTGAAAAAAGTGCTGTTAGGGACTTCAAAAATTATGAGAAGACTAGCACCAATATCGAGAAATTGGGCATCTTTCTGAGCAGCTATTAAATTCCCTAATGTAACCACTCTGTCGCTGCGGAACAGCAACCTGAGGCATGTTTAATCCTTAGCAGCAGTATTACGGCAACCCAAAGCTATTCTTGTGGGGATATCAGGTTCTTCTTGCTCCAGAACCTTACATCTTGCCATCAGAGATCACCCTGTGAATAGTTCGTGCTTTAGCAGGATGAGGTGGCAACGAGGAGCTGTGCCAGACACAGGTATCCAGCACAGAGCCAAAGCATTCACCGAGAGAGGCAGGGGTGCAAGACTGAATGTCTGCATTTCAAACAAGTGTCGTCAGCCAGGTTTTTAGCTGACATTGCTCCCATTGACACCAATTCACCCTGATGCTGATTTACACCAGCTGATGAGTATGCGTCTGGAAGAAGAGAGTGGCAGGGTACTGGTGCCAGAGTTAGATAGGAAAAGGAAGTGAAGGGGAGAAAGATGGAGATAAAAGGGGAAGGAGAGACGTGACTGTGGGACTCAGGAAACATAAACTGCAATGTACGGCTGTGGGAAAGAGATTAGAACAGATTGCATCAGACTGGACATCAATTTTGCAATTTTTGCAGCACCATTTTAAGATTCCGCATTGAGATACTGAGCGGAATGTGTGTGGCTGTACATCTGGAGCAAGTCCAAGCAAAAGGCCAAATGCAATCAGTCATTTGTGTTTGCTGGAGCAAATGAAACTAATGTTTCTCGGGCAGTCATTGCAATGTATGTCTACTTTGGCTCTTTTGAATTCTGTTTTTCACCTTTAAGCACTTGTATCATATTTAGTTCCTTACATTGTGAATAAGCACCTGTTTTTAGCATATTGCCTGGTTTGGGGGCCAGAAATTGGTGTTCCACTTGAACTCACCACAGAGGTGTTAAAGAGCTAGTGAGATGGGGAAATCTACATGAAGGGGAAGGGCTAGACTTCCAAAAACAGGATAAAGGCGCTAGAAAGGGTGACTTGTACACAAAATCATCAGCCAGCTTCTTTCATTTTAGGAGAAGTCCAAAAGCTCTTTCATTTACACAATTGATTTAGCTGTTCTCATTAGAGCTTCTCATGTGAGTAAGGTGAGCAGGAAATGGATTGATGTCAGCAGGCAGCCTGTGCTAGAAACTCACACCCACCCTTTCTGCTTCATCAGTTTTCTGAGCCCTCAGTTTCACTATTAGGTTTTGGTGGTGAATTTTTAGATTTCCAGTTACAGCTTGCATGACAACTGCCGACAGTCTGCACTTGACCAGTTACTGCCATTTAACTTGATAAGAACCGTAAAGGAAGCATTCTTCCAGGAGACACTAGAGGAAGGGACAAATGCATTTCTGGTGCATTCCAATGATTATGATTCATGACTTGTGTCAGCCAGAGTTCAGTTCTCACTGACAAGTGTCAATAAGAAAGTCTTACTTTAAGGATACACTTCTGCTTTTTTTTGCCCTTTTTTTTTTTTTTTTTGCATTACTGATAGCTAGTATATATGAAACCACAAACCTGAACAGTTCAGACTTCACCAAATGTCAGTCATGCATCATTTGGAGTAACTCAATACTTGATAGTAATTGGCATTTAATTTGGATGTTCCTTTTTCTCACAAATCCAAATAAATTTTCGTTTTCATTTTCTGTACTACTTATATGGTAAAGATCACCTGACTGTTTGAGCATAAAGTTAAGGCAATATTTTCTAATGTGGTAACTCATAAGGGAGGTCATGCAAAGGAACCTCAATACTTGACCTAACACACCCCTTTGGCCCACACAATGTTTCGGTGACACTTTATAAGGCAAGTTACATTTGAGTTATTAATGTTCCTTAAAAAAGTTGTTTGCCGTGTTTCCACATCATATTTCCAGGAAAAAAGAAGCTGAGAACTACATATGCAGGGTGATGCTATTTTTCTCTTTTTGACCAAGGATGGGAGCTGATGACCTTCATGCTATTCTGCTGTGGCTCTGTCACTCCTGACCTGACCTCCAGGATACAATGAGAGTATTGTGAGTCCTTCCAGCAGCTTCACACACTAGCACTCCAGGGCTTTACCTGCCTCAGGCAAGGCTCATCCTCTGGCGATGGGATATCTCTGGAAGCTCATGAATTCCGGATGGTGTAGAAATTACAGTAGCCAAACAGTGTAGGATAGTTTCAGTGATCCTTTTCCTATGTAGGAGTGAGCTGTTGGCAAAGAGCAAAATTAAGTTTGTAGTCAGCAGGATACAGCTGCTAAACTCGAGATGTCATTTGCTATTAGCTAACCATGGCTGCAATGCAGCCTGCAGGTCCATGGGATGGAGACACAATTGGTAATTGGAGATGGATGTTCCTGCCCAGGATGGGAGGGAAGGTGATACTGAGGATTGGCTTGAAATTTTTGGTAGAGATCAACCAAGAACTCAGACTCTGAAATCAGAAAACCTCCTTCAAACTGGAACTAAAAGCATATTTGAAAGCGCAAGTTAAATTTTATAGTCCTCAGACTGTGGTACCAGAAACATGCTTGACTTAGGAGAAATTGCAATGTTCCTCACAGAGACCGGGAATTCCCTTTCTGATACAACTGCAAGAAACAATATAACTATATCTTATCAGTTACAACTAACTTTTCTTTGGTTTTTTTTTTAAGGGAGAATGTAACATATTTAAGAAGAGACTTAGTGCCATGGTCTAGTAGACAAGGTGGTGTTCAGTCAAGGGCTGGACTTGATGATCTCCAGGGTCTTTTCCAGCCTAATTGATCCTGTGATTCTGTGATTTTCAAAGAAGATTTGCAATAATTCCTGATCAGGGTCCAAGGCATAGTTCTTCTGGTTCTACCGATAGTATTCATATATCTTTGTTGTGAATGTGCAGAGACTGTGTAAAATGACAGAATAACAGTCTTTTTCCCTGCAAATTTTCCCTTCCAATTCCAGACCATTAAGTTTTTCTTTGTTCCTTTGTGATTAGAGTAGGGCACAACCGACAGTGGTGATATAGACGGAATTTTTATTAAATGGAAAGACCATGATGAGGCTAGTCAAATTGATCTAGCTCAGTAGCCTTTCTTTGACACTAGCCAGCTGAGGTTGGCTAAGGGAATGATCCTTCCTTGAGTAAGACAAGATTACAGCCAGCAATCAAGAGTTCATAGAATTTTTGAGCCAGAGGTTGCATCTGGGCTATTGTTTTTGTTGTTCATCAATGAACCTATTCTTTGTAAAATTCTTTATTGCCGCTTTGAATCCATTTAAATCTCTTGGCTTCCACGGCATCCTGTGACAGTGAGTTAATCATGCTAGGAAGGAAAAAATTACATGCTTCCTTTTATTTTAAAGACCATGCCTCAAAATTTCAAATAATGTCCCCTCTTACATGTTAAGAAATAGTGGATAAATGGTGTCTATCACCTATATTGGGCCTATTAATTTTCCTTTTATCAGTCAATATAGCAGATTTGATGTATTAGTCATCTCTTTTACCAGCTGATGAGTTATAGTCCTTTTGCTGATTTCATACCTCTCATCAGCTTTATCAACATTTTGTCTACATAGTTTTCTTTCTACAGTATCTTCTAGAGGTGATGTGGGCAGAGCTGCAGGGGACTGCAGCAACTATGGAAACAGTCTTGGAACACGTAATGTTAAACTACATACTTACATTTTATGTTTTCCTAAATGGCAGGCTAAGCTCCATTTGTTGGAATAGGCCAGAGAAATATTTTAAATCTGATGTTTCTGATCATCTGTTTCTACCACTTTCAGGAGCATCTCTGGGTTTTGCTTTTGTTTAGCTATATTTATTAGGGAGAGTGATTCATGATTTTGGGGTTAGCAATACTGTATGTATGTGCGTCCCAGTGCTGTCTTTGGTTTCTAGCTGCTCTCTCTTTCTCACACTTAAAGTAACATGATATCCAAGTAAAATCAATCATAAACATAACATATCCCAATTTTGGGTGTTGCATTGCATTAGTCTGTAAGGAAAGATCTCTCTATTTACAATTTTATAGCATGCTTAGGTTTTTGATCTGAGCAGACACAACCCATTCAAAGATAAAAACAATTAGTAAAGCAGTTGTTGAGATCAGAAATCTGACACCCATATGGTGTCAAATTAGTGCCTGAAAGCAGTTAACTGCCAAGAGAAGCACATGCATCTGTTGCAACAGATTAAACTGAACTATCTATTAATTACTGAGAATTTCTTGATTGACTTCAAAATTATATTACTGAACTGATTCTCTTTGTGGTATTCATCTTTAATGTCATCACTTGTAAATAAAGACTTGTTTCAAAACTATCAAATTCCAAGCAAATGCTAAGTACCCTCTAAAAAAGCAAGCAAAGGAAACTCAGTTGTGAAAAGATGCCACAAAGCATGCACTA
Source organism: Serilophus lunatus (assembly GCA_013399895.1). NCBI lineage: Eukaryota > Metazoa > Chordata > Aves > Passeriformes > Eurylaimidae > Serilophus > Serilophus lunatus. The sequence goes on along the minus strand of VXBA01005701.1, from coordinate 248,430 downwards.
TGTTTTTGTTCCACTGCTAGGATCTACATAAAACCAGATGTATGCAGGAGAGAAATGTTGGCTGATATAACAATGAGTAATAAAGAGTATCTCACAATCATAGGATGCATGACACAATAATGAATTGTATATTTCATGCTCAAAAAACAATTAAAACTGTCAATTTCTTTCCAGTGGAAGTTCATTGGCAGAATTGTGATACAACAAAAATTCCACTTCAGGTCTTTCATACTATTTTCCTGTTTTCATGTACTCGTGAATAAGAAAAAGTGCAGATGTTAGAAGAACACACACTGTGTCTCTCTGTATCCAAGGAAATAATTGTTTCAAAATACAGTTATCCGGTTATCACCAGCTTATTTTTAACATCTTAAATTCAAACTACATCTGCTTGGATAACACTGAATCCCGAGTCAGATGTGTCTGTCTCAATCAGGCCTCTGGATGCATAAGGAAATATTTTATGATAACTCAAGTAGTGACATTCTTTCTTCTGAAGCAATGACTTGATATTATTTTTATGAGGATATATATTCTGTTTCTTTAAACACGTAGCAGGAAACCAGACAGGATGGGAATGGGGAAAGAGTCTACAGCAACAAACCTTCATTGAGGAGAGGCAGAAGGAGCGTGTGTACACACTTTTTTGAGGAAAACACTCCTCTCCTTATTTTTATAGATGTCCTTGTACAGGTGTTCAGGAAGGAAAAAATAAGGCCAGGAAACCCCACACTGCCAAGGTTGGATATTCTGACTGCAACCTAAGTGGGGCATATACTTGTGAACATAAAAGTCTTCTCTCACTTACCTGACACTCAGTCTAAATACCTCTCACCCAAGCTACCTGCTTTATACCTGCTACCTCACCAGATAAATTATGTAGAAAAAATATTTGGAGGTTATCAGCAAAATAGCTACTTCAAAAAAATATATCTTCTACTCACTTGTTCTGCACATGATGTGTAAGAACAATAAAAACCAGATGTCTAAAGTACCGTGCCTCAGGGACAAAACTAAGTTTTCTAGTCGTTTCTTTGAAGAAAATGGGAACTAACATACATAACAGCAATGAAATTCTCCCCTTATAGAGTAGGCAAATTAATATATCTTCAAAACACTGATATCAAAGACTAAAACAAATCTAAAGAACTTGGCAGACATTTTGGTTCCCTGCATGCAGATAATAACCGATGACACTTTTGTCTCATAGTCAGGCACATAAGGTAAATTAACAATGTTGAGGAAATCAATGTTTTGAGGGGATAACTATCCTGCCACAAGCTTCCTATTGGCTTTCCTCCAAAAAGGAAACTGAAATAGACAGCAAGATTAGCAGGTACATAATTTTAAAAGTCTTTTTTTGGGACAAAATATTTTAAAGTTTTCTGGTTTGTTACTGAAGAATAAACCTCTCTCACATAAACACTCCTTTGTAGTTTTTTTTATTTAAACCTTTAGTGACAGCCATCCTCTTCTCATGTAGGGAAGCACCCATGGAGTCACCAAATTAAACAAATATTCTGGGTGGGTGGTACAGAATGGTACCCTTCTCTTTGGTCTTCATTATGTACTTCCAGGGACATGTCATTTGGACCCAAAAATCGAAGAAAATGCATAAAATAATGCCTTGATTGAGATATGTACTAACATTAGGCTGCCAGTAACAAATAAAAGGCTTGCAAAAAAAAAGATTTTATCATTTTTGTTTATCAGCACTTTTCTAGCCACACTGGAAATTTGCTGTTTCTCAGTTTAAAAATAAACAAAAATACTCTGATTGTTGCATTTCTTTTTATTTCTCCCTAACTCTTCTTCACTTTGAAGACTCATTTAAATTGTTGTTTAATTGAGAACTGTTTTACTCTGTTTAGAGTGAAAGAAAAAAAATGTGTTCACAACACAATGGGAAATCTTCAGAAAGTGTTGGAGACTTTAGTGTATAAATTCACTCTATCTACATGTAGGTGGTATGACAGAACAATCCACATTGTGGAGTCATTTTTGTAATAAATACCTCTTCTATCCAGATGTTTCTAAATAAATGATACATGATACAAATACTTGTCATCTTAGTGAGTATCTCGTAGCATCAAATGCTCTTGAAAGTACCGAGCTGCACCCATCTGGTTTTATGAACAGGCAAATAGCTGTCTTCCACAGTCTTCTAACATCTTTATCTGTGAAGAGCACAGTGGGTTATCCTCATTTACTTCTAAAATGTCCCACTTACTCCCTTATACCTTGTTTTAGTATAACTGTTCTTTACAAGGGTCAGCATCTGTACAATGGCAGAAATAAATCTTAAACAGTGTTTGCCTGTAGATTTAAGGGGATAGTACACATCTTCCTTTATTAGTGTGAATATGGTCTAAATGGCACACACTTTTGTCTTTAGAATGTTAGAAATGCTGCTCAAGAAGTCTACACTGGATTGACCATGTGTTTTAAGAACCGTATTGGTGTGGATATTGGCATCCTGCAAATGTATTGATAGCCTGCAGAAAAAAGAGGCAAGCTGTTTTCAGTGATTGGAGAATTATTTACAAACATATGCATTAGCTGCATAAAAATCACCAACATAATGCACCAGAAATTCCCACAATCACAGGCTGGACTCATAATCATTCACTGGATTCAAGAAGATGAGGGCATCCATTGAGGCCAAGCCTGAAGCCATCCTCTGTTGCAGCTCACTGAGATTTGTATTATATTATAACAGAAAACACTAATTTTAACCTTTTCATTATCAGTTTGAGTATAGTTATAAATCCCTATTCTATGCTGAAGCATCAGATCCCCAGGGTTATGCAGAGCTTTTAGCATCCTCAGTGGGGCTGTTGTACACAGCTTGTTGCCAGCCTGCTGTGAAGAGTTTTTGATATAAAAAATATTGCTAGCTGTAGGGGGAAATGTGTGACAACTAGAAATATCTACTGTATCTATGCAATGAACCAAGGTCATGAATGACTTACATTCTCTTGGAAACTTGGAAACTTTGCAAGCTCTACTTGAACCCAGCAACAACGCTGTTTAAATTTTTGTGAAGACATAATGGTATATTTAATCAGGTCCTAGAAGAGTGGGTTGCTCTGAATACACATGAGATCTTATATTCATACAAAGAGAGTTTAATTACGCTTCTTATTTATATAAGATCACAAAAACTAATAAGAAGGATGAGAATGACAGAAGCCTCTTGTTTTTTTGTCTCCACCCTCGGCTGTAGCTAACACAATCCAAGAGGTATCCATTTACCTCTCTGAAGAGAGAATACTGAACATTAGAGCATATTTCTGTACAATGTAGTTTATTTTGACACTTGGAAATTGAAGTAGAGACTAAAGCCTTCCTGAATTCATGGAGCAAAGCATTCAAATTCAAAGAAAATGAAAGTCACCAATATAAAAAGTTTAAGTGGAAAAAAATCTAAGTGAAATTAATAAAGGAATGATAATTTCTATTTTACAGTATTACCACCTGCCCACTACCCACTGGATAGGCATTTCTATCCACTGGTTCCTGAAAAAAGAAAATGTCTGACAACATTTGGGTTGTGGGTGAATGAATTTCCTATGCTCTTTATCTAATTTGTCAAGGCAACAACAACAGCTTCAGTTCCACACCCACAGACAGGATTCCCAGCAAAGCAGCATCCAGTCCAACTTTGACTTATTAAACAAAACAAAAGAAGGAGCTCTTTTGAGACCCAGGACTGACTTTCTCCAAACTCCATTCTTTTGTGGGTTTGGATATTTCTCCTTTGTTTGTATTTCAATTTCTGATATTCAGATGAACTCAAAAAATTTTGTGTCAATATCTTCTGTATTAAGATGAGATGAAGATTTCTAAAATTTAATTATTTTAATAATTTTTCATGTGTTTCTCAGGTTGCTTGGTTTCTCTTTTTCTGACTTCATTCTCCAACACTGATCCATTAATTTCCTGAAGTTTCACTCTACCTTGTCTGGATTTTCCGTCTGCAGCACGTTGTTATGTGCATTTGGTGATGAGAATTAGCTTAAAATAGTCTGTACCATAATTACTGACTTCAGACTTGTTTGTGTCTATAGGGAGATATCCACGACAAAACAAAATAACAACAAAGAGGGAAAGCTACCATGTTCTTCCATATTTGGACAGCCCAGATGTTATTTACAGCATTGTTTATGAAGCTTTTTCTTTGCCTTGCTGGCTTTGATCCACACACGTTGTCAGTTTTGAGCACACACGTCCTGTCACATGGTGACTGTGTGCTCTTGACAAGTAAACATGCGGGAATGCAATTTATAAAGACAGGCTAGAGCAGCAATTAAGGAGAAAAAGAACTACAAACAAGACAAAGGAAATTAGTCAGGAAGATGAGCTAAATCTGGTCAGAATACAGGATATCAAGGCAACTGCACTGCATGTCATTTATTCTTTAGTCACTAGTAAGTGTCAGCAGCAGTATGTGATGTCTGTGCTTGTGAAACTTCTATCATTAGTCTGCAAGAGGATTTCTCAGAGAGACTTGTTGCTACACAATCCCCCAAGTGTGAGATCTTTGAAGGGTGAAGAAGTTCATTATCATGTTTGGCACTTAGTCAAAATGATGGAGTTCTTCAAATATATTTGGACAATGAACAAACAGAAGACTGTAAAATCTCTTTTTCCTATAAAGCTGAAGAGGGAGCAGTTGCCAGTAAGGCAACAGTAAGGTCTGCAGAATATATAGAAACAGGAAAATATCTGACATCCATTGCATGTTCATGCCAAAGCACAGTAATGCCACAAATGTTTCAGGCAATAAAATTCAGTGACACAAGTATTTGGTGAAAGCAGTGAAAGGTTATGCTCCAGAGCTCATGGGGCCTGGGAAGGGAGCAGGAAGTATTGCTTATTTCTTTGTTTACAAACAAATCAACCCCAGTAAAATGCTGGGATTTATGAAGTTCATCTAAGAGACTGTGAGCTGAGTAGTTGAATCTTGGGTCTGTTGTTGAAAGAGACCTCTGCTCTGTAAGAGGTGTACTTCATTATAAAGGCCAACATATCCTCTAGGGGAACTGGCATTTCATTATCCCTATGTCTGATAGGACTGTATTCTGGTAGGAATCTTTCTTTTAGCTTCACTTATACGAGCATACAGAAGAGGACACTGGAGGTAGCTCCCTCTTTTTGGGATTAATTTAACTCCATAACTGCTCTTTTCCTTTCAGACATCTGCCATCTTCTTGATCATTGTCCTAACACTTACTGTCCTTATGGGGCCAACCTTGTCTTTTCCAATCCTTTTTAGACAAATCCCACAGTATATGGAAGAAAACTTTGCTACTAATCCCGTTTAGGGAAGGACTGAAGTTGAACAAACTCACATAGGAATGCGGTATGTAGCTTTACACCTTCGGTAATTTGCCACCCAGGTCTTGGAACAAATGCTACATTGTGATTGGCTCTTTGATGTAAAAGCACTTGTATTTTCTGAAATGGTATTGTGGCTTCTATATACACAAAATCAAGACAGGAAACCAGCATATGATTTATATGATCACTTTGAAATATCTGTCCAAACGATTTCTTATTTTATGTTTAGCTCATCGACTGGCAATGCTTTCTGCTAATGAATCTTTGCTAATATTTAAGAATACATATCCTGCAATTATATTTGATTATGGAGAGATACCCAACTGTTCAAATAAAATGTTGAAATAATCTGAAATTAAGGATGTATCTGAAGTGCTGGATTCAATCCTAGCCTTCCTATTACAAGAAAGAATTGAAGCAAGTGCAGCAATGGGCAACAAGGATGAATAAGGGACAGGAAGACGTGTCCTAGGAGGAGAGGCTGAGACTATTCAATTCAACCTGAAGGTGAGAAGGCTCAGGGAATTCGATCAATGTCTGTAAATACCTAGTTGGCAGTAGTACAGAAGAGAAAACCAGGCCCTGGTCTATCATATCCACTGACTGGATAAGAGAAAACAAGCACAAATTAAAATATAGGACATTCCATTTAAACATAAGGAAATATTTTTATTTTTTTTTACTGCAGTGATGGTTAAATATTGAAACAAGTTATGTTTTAGAGAAGTTTTAGAACTTCCATTCTTGGAGACACTTAAGTACTATCAGATATGGCCCTGAGCAACCTGCTCTTGTTGACGTTCCTCTGAGCCGGAAGATTAGACTACAGCATCTCTAGAGGTCCCTTCCTATTTCAGCTGCTCTGTGATTCTGTAAAGAATACTATAAAACAGTTGCATGTCCAGAGCACATGTCCAGATATATGTCCAAACAAAAATGACGCATTCCAAAGCTCAGCAATTGAACCAAAATGTTGTTTGCAGGAAAGATAGAATCAAAGAGGAAACAAGAAATGGGACTGAGAGAAGAACCAAATGTACCTGGAGCCAGCGAGACATGAAAAGAAGAGCTTTGATTCATTTTCTCTAGCACATTCTGAAGGGAATTTGTGGTAGGTTAAAAAGAGTTCTTATCTGTATGCCAATATTCCTATCCACATACAGGGCTAAAAAAGACATCTAAGCCAGCAATGCAAAATAAAGATCAGTAAAAACATAACAACAGGTAAAGTTACATTTAGCAAAAAAGTGGAAAACCAAAGGTTGATGCAAAATAGGGGGAAAAATGCTTGTTTTTTCTTTCCTAAGATTTCATAAGTCGCTTGAGGGTGCCATAAAAGCAACTGTTAATACAGCTAAGAAGAAAGGCTGAAATTAGCTGCTTTAAAACAAAGAAACAAAATTCCAAGCCTCAAGCAGGGTGGAATGGACAGAGAGCTGTCGAGGAATATGTGACCAGACATGTTCAGATACGCTGGGGAGAGCTACAGGTGACAAAGGCACTGTGACCTTACTCAGCCAATCCATCTTCTCACCGTTGAGGAGTTTCACTGTCTTCACAGCATTTTTTCCTGAAACCTATTTGCTGGAATGAACCAGGAATCTGAAGAACTAATTTGAAAATAAGTATTTAACTAGCTTACACTTGTTTTCAGCTGATTTATAATTGACAGCAGAGTGACCCCAAGAATGAGGTGGCTTCAGCTTCCCGCTAGTAGTAAGTATCTTTGGATCAGGTACTTCCCAAAAGTGAAAGCAGCACTTGTCAGTACAGATCTGAAGAGCTATGGCAAACACAAAATGAAACCTCAAGCCATGGCAATTTTACTGCCTCAGGTAAGCCCGGAACAAAATCTGGACTCTCACAGCTGAAAATAGGATTAAGATCCTTAGTACCAGGATACCTTAAAGAAGATCATGGAATATAGATGTCATATTACTAGAGACCTATATATTTAGACAGAATTGAAATATATATATATATATATATAATAATTTAATTTTTTTAGATTGTTCAACTTCTCTACCATTTTCTATTTTTTTGTTATTCTTTTTACTTATAACAGAAAAAAATACCTATAATTACATGATCAAAGTTTTTTTCTACCATTCTTCAGAGAACTCTTTTATTTGTATGTTAATACTCTTATCCATACACAAAAATGTGTACCATAAATAGTTTTATAAGGGAAAACCAGCCAACTGGAAATCCTCCCTTTATTTTAAAGATAATAGCTCCATTTGTTTATTGCTTCTCTGTTGATCTTTTCTGAGCAGAACTGCAAATCTGCTCTCATTTAGGGGAGCACAACTCTTTTGTAGCCAGAGTTCAGTACACATCCCAGGGTACCTTTCTGTAGTGAAACACTCTGTCTACTTCAGTGAAGCTGCTCACAATTAACTCTTCTGGATGTGGAGATCCAAGTAACATAGCCTTTTATTTATTGCTCATGGGCTACATTCGGGTAGCCTGTATTGCACTGAACTACCCTAGTGCTTTCTCCACAGGTAGAGTTGATGCAATTGAAGGAGAATGTGGGTCAGGCAGCCAGTGGGAAATGTTGTCTGTGTGGGCTCTGGTGGAACATGTGAGAATCCCACAGACAAAAACAGAGGCTGGCTGGCTGCTGCTGTATGTTTGAGCCTGAGTTTGGTTCAACTGGACAAGCAATCCTGAATCCTTTTCCAAATGTGTTTTTGTTTTGAATAGAGTAGTTAGAGAGACTCATCTTCTATATCCTAGCAAGGAAACTCTGGGGTATATTCAGGGTTGTGAGCTGGGAAAAAGGAAGGTTTACTAGAGAGGTCTTATCCCTGAGCTGCTGCCAAGGAAGGGAACACAGCCTTGCAGGTCCTCTGAATTGGAGTGTTTCACTGAAAACATGTGACTTAGTCAGAAAAACAAGCATTTTACTAAAACAGGCCTTAACATAGGTCTAGTTCTTGCCAGCCTTCCTTCTTAGCCCTGATGCTGTGATGCCTTCCTTCCACTGCCTGTGCTACAGGCAGCACCAGGACATAAGTGTCAACTATCAAAGGCTCAGACTTTTCCAAAACAATATTGCTTAGCTGGAGACAGTTGTTAAACAGCTTCCTCTTCATTATGGAGCTTAGAGGAATGAGTCAAGCAAACACAGTCAAAAGCATGACTGCTCAAATGTAAGATATGGGAGCATATATAACTAATGTGTAGCCAGAAAGCCATTGTCAAGAGTTTAATATGATTCAGAATGTTCTTGGTTTTCCTTGTAAAACAGCCTTCTTGAACAATGGAGTGGTTTTAACAGGATTTTTCTTCCTCAGCATGTGGACACGAGGAGAGAGTGCTAGGTGATTACGGCAAATTATTCATTCAGTTGACTTGGGGTTACACATAGCTTATTCAGTGTAACCTTATGTATTTTAAAGCTGATCTCCTAAAACACTAAAGCAAGTTGCTTCATATAGCTTTGAAACTGCTTAGGTCCAGGAGCATTATAGTCCTAGGGTCAGAAAACAAGCTAAAGTTAATGCAGAACTGGCCAAAAGGGGACAGTAAATCAATTATTAATACATCCCTAATACAAAGGTTCAGGCTTTCCTGAAGTACGGTTTTTCCCTCATTTCCTCTGGGGATTTTTTAACAGCTGGATGAGTGGGATAACTTGGCTTAAAGGTGCTTTTCCTGTAGTGGCTCCTATGCTTGCAATCAAAAAGGACTCAAGATCACAAAGAGCGTTCCGGTCCGAAGAACAATGATCTCCCCCAGGTATCAAGAAATACGATGCAATCAACGGTCCACAATCACTGGTATGCTTGGGATGCTTTTCATTGTCTTGGTGATACAAAACAACCATAAACCTGGACTGTCTGTGGAGCCATATAAAACAGGTAAGAAGAGGTCTGATCCACAGTCATCAGCTTGCACTAGAAGCCCCCAAAGAACTGTTCTTTTATATAGGTCTCTGGACCTTAGTGAAACACTGCCTGAAACCACAACTTTTGTCATCATAATCATAGAAATCGGTACAAAATGGAGCATCTTCAAGCCAAGTTATTCAGCTGTTGTGAAATTCCCCAGAGGAAATGGGAGGGAAGACTCACAATGCAACAATTAAAAAAAAAAAAAGAAGAAATTATAAACCTCCATGCTTTACAAGTAAGGCTACAACAGTGTGAGCAACACTGCACTGCCAGGACGGGATAAGGCTGCAGAAGCTGGCGCAGGATCAGTCAGAGAATGCTGCTTCCTGATGGCTGGTTCAGGCAGAAATCGTCGATGGGGTGAGCAGAGCAGGCGGCGACGGCATCACTGCCCCTCTATCAGCCTTTAAGATCTTTGCCACTAGCTGGGCTAGGTCAGAAGAGAGCCTTGCAAATGTGCTACCTATTCCCTGGAGATATTTGTGGTTCAGGCTCTAATCCACTGTACTACTGACTGCCAAACAAATTTGCCTAGAATTATGTTAGGTATTGGAGGAGATTACATGCACACAGATCCTGCATTTTAGACCCCTAAACCACATCATGCAGCTCAGTGCAGGAGCACTTCAGTTCTATCTGTGCAAGCCAATAAAATTAGAAATGTTTCCAAGCACTGAAAATTGAACCTCTCTTAAATTGTTTGGATGACCCGTGCTCTATGGTGTTGTCTCATACCAAAACATTCCCATGCACAACCTGAAAGCCAGTGTGGCCAGAGACCATAGTCGATGGGCAGTTCGCACACAGCTGTTCTGCTTTGGAGACAAACAGGTTCTCTCTGTGCTGGTGGCCTTTCTGGCAGACAGTGGACCCTTATGTTGCTGGTAATGACTTCTCTGCTAGGACTACTTCAGCTGCACTGGGCATAAAAGAGATTGCCCATTGTTCTAGTTTTAAAGATTACTGTTTTTGTAGGAAGGAAATACGTTGCTTGTAAGCTTGTTCAGAGTAATCTTTAGCAAAAGATTTATGTATGGAAGAATAGGTTTGTTTGAATCATATACTTTCATAATAATGAAATAAAGTCTCAAAAGCTAACCCAAAATCACATTACTAAGGCTAAAGAACAGCAAGAAGTCTCCACAGCTTTTCAAATCTGCTAGGTAGTGTACTAGGAACATCAGGCAGCTTTATGACTGACCTCAGGCAGGCTGCAAGCATCCTTTCTTGGTGTGACTATCCAGTACATCTCCTAAGCCACTCTGAGCAGTTACTTATGGGTCTCTTTTCACACTGCCCTAGGGATGACCCAGTTCTTCTTCTTCTTTCCTGTTTATCTGCCTCTTTCCCTGTGATTGGATGCTGAGACATTGCATGCCAACGTAGGGAATGAAGTAATTTCCTCTTTTCATCCCTTAAGTCTCTGAAGTCATTTCCTTCCGCCACCCACTCAGCATTTCTCAATATTTCTGTAGTGTATGCTGTTTACTACTTTTTTGGCTTTATTTTGCTTTCTTCTCTCACAGCCAAAGAAAGACATACTGGTAAAATATCATCACATCATGAGAAACATTGCTCTAGTAAAGGATGCTGTATATGTCAAAACTAGTCTTTCTCTGAAACTAACACATAAAGAGAAAGCATCAAAACAGCAGGTACCTCCATTCCTAACGTATCTCCCCATTTATACTGCTGGCTGGAAAGGGGAGAAAGATGTGTAGAGCAGGATAGTAAGGTAGTCTTAGATGGTTTGCAGCCGTAATAGAAAGCTAGCCACCTGGAGTTTTAAAAGCCAAATCTTGTATAAAATCACTATAGATTGTAGCATCCCCATAATCATTTCCTTCATGGCAGGAGTCAATCTATCAACAACAAAGATCAGCTGAAAAACTGAATCAAATAAATACGCCCTACCTTCTGACAGGAACCCTATCCTGCAGAAGCCACATTTCCAGTAGGACCTAACTTCAGGGAACCCTGGGTACTGCAGTCCAAGCACCAGTGTTCATCCCTAGGGGCACAAACTAAGAGATTTCAACTTGGTCCATGCTATCACAAAAGCCTACAAGTAAACTGTAGTGATCTGTCCTATTGTGAAACTCCACAGCACCAACGCACTCTACAACTAGGACTGTTTGCAACCAGAGACAATTTAAAGTGCAGCTCATGTATTTGGATCACAGTAGACTGTTCCGTTTACTGTTTCAACACAGCCATGTCAGCCATTTCCATTTCAGTTTTGGGGCATACTGGAAAAACTGTAGATAGGGCCAAGAATTCACATAGTGTCTGCGCCTAGGACAAGCAGTGCAAGATATGCCTGAGAATATATCTTGCTGCCTGATTGACTTCACTTGGGAATTTAAGAATTGCATTTCAAGCAAAAAAACATAGCTGGAACTAATTCAAACCACAAGGGAAAAAAGCAAAGAAATCAAATCAAACTACTTAATCAAGACTAGAGCTCTTTCAGAAAGGATACATTTTGATTTAGACAGAAGTTATGAGAGTGATACAGGAATTACTGGAGGTAACTTTATAGCCTGTGATTGCTGTTGGTCATTTGAAATGATCCTGTTAGTTTATCTTCTCTTTTTCCACTGGAAGCTGTGTAAATGCAGTTGTGTGAATTATAACATGGTATCTGTTTGCCCATAGTGACTGCCAGCTACCAATTGTAGTGTCAGTAGTGAAACAGCTGAGGAGCCTCTACAGATAATGAGAGAAAAATCCCACTCGACAAAAGCACCTTCTTGAGCCACAGCTGAAGTCCATAGATCAGGAATTGCACTCCACAAGAGTATTTGCATTTCCAGTTACAAATTGCCTCTCAATGAGAAAGAATTTAATGAAAAATGAGTGCTGCAGAATATACTCTTCAAATTAATAAAAAAATGCTTTTCAAAATTTAGATTATAGTGTTAAGAAAGGATATTGGTGAGCAGGGGTAGAAGGTGATTTCCTTACTTCCTTTTGTAATCCCTAGCTTGGTCATATCGCCCCTAACACTCTGTGTTTTTCAGGGAAAGAGTTTGGAAATTTCAGTAAAACATTGCATCTGATATTCTGTCATTGTTGCATTTTAAAAACAGCAAAAGACCTCAGAAGATTCATGCCCTTTTTTAGTCAATGACAAACAAGTATGTAGTCCAGAGAAAAATCCGTTCTCTTTTTTGCACTCAATGTGACTTTTTGTGGGAACACGTATTTTGAGTATGTTCGCAGCTTTGCTACCCCAAAGATAAAAGAAGTTTTAATTGCTCCAACCACAGCAGTGTGGAGAAAACATTACATGATTTTTGAACTGTCACAATGCAATTCAAGAGAAGCTGAAAGCGAAATATATTTTTTGTTCATATATGAGTTCTTTGTTGAGAAAACAAGTCATGTCCATGTCTCAGCCCACAGTAATAGCCTGAAATTCAAAACAATGATTCAGCACAGGGTATGTGAAGTTGTGAACACTTTAACGATTTTTTTTTTCCACAAAACTTTTGGCACTTCAGCCTCAGATACTTTTTATACAGAGCAAAAGTTCAGGCAAGCTTTTCAAACTAAACAAACCTAAGAGTTTTTGATTCATGCCTAAATTTTTGAAGAACAGTTTAAAGGCTATCAATTGAAAGGCTTTAAATTTCAAGTTGATTTTGATTTTTCTCAGTTTTCCAGAACATCTGTATGTTCGAATGCATTGTGAGGAGGAAGGTCCAAAGGCTGTTTTCTGTTTCCTTTTCAGATAAGTGGTCATTGATTCTGCACCTACTCTCTCACCCTCTTGGGCAGGCTTACGTGTTTGCACAGTCCTTTATTGCAAAGTGTTTTCCCATCCATATCCCCCAGGGTGACAGAATGGTTGCAGCAGACTGGGTTATACAATGTGAGTTATGATATTCTTGTAGACAGACAAACAGATGAACTGTAAGGCTCTCACCCTGTTTGTAGGATGCCATGATTCGTATCTGCCATTGGGAAGATTGCATGGAGTTTCTTCTCATCACATTCCTGGAAAACCAGCAGGAGTGAGTGTGGTGCCAGATGCTCCTGAGCTTCCAGGTAAGAATTACCTGGCATCCAGACAAGTGGTGAGATGGTCTCAAGATGAAACTTCATCTCCCTTCCCAGTGGATATCACCTGCAAGGAGTATGGAAAGCCTCAGGAACAGCACAGCATGACATTTTTGCAGCCTCCATGGATAAGATTTCCCATCCAGCCAGCAACCTCAGCTGCTGGAAGATGGTGTCCAGATAGGCACCTGCCCATCACCCCCATCCTAGGCTATTATCAGCAGTTTTCAAACTTCAGTAGTGTGGTGACCACCAAATCTCATCACAGAGGAGCAGACTGTTGGGTAGCCAGCCTAAACTGATTGGTATTCAGTTGTCCAAGGATCTGCAAAAGAGAGTAATGCATCACAGATTTAAAAGTCTGAGAGATGAGGGCACCAAACTAAACCCCAGTGAGGTATTAAAGCCACATTTTCAAATAAAAATATTGCATTTCATATTTTTATGCTAGCTTTTTTCCTTTCAGAGTGATAACTCAAATCCAAGTGTTCTCTGCGAAGTGTGCCAGGAAAAAAAAAGTCTAATCCTTGTGCATTTGTTTTAGTTCTAATTTGTGTTGTTCTTTTCCAAAAGAAACCATCCAGTTGCAGCCAGATCACCAAAGCATCACAGGAGGGGGAACAAATAGTTTTCTCACTAACTTTTGTATTAACAAAACCCAGGAATTTTCTTTCAGGAAAAATTTTAACTGTCAGGACACATGGTAGCATCTACGCAAGGTGTAAAATGAACAAGGAAATTCCAAAGTTTTTAAGCAGTGGTGGTGGTACTAGAAGAAGAAACACTAAATATGAAAGAAGCTAATTCTTAAGTAATAAACAAAGAAAAACTGAGATGTAGTAACTGGTGACACCCTTGTTCCTTGTTATTAAAGGGTCAAGCAGGCCTATGAAGTACAAAGCTTGCAAGAAAAAAGGAGATATTTTTAAACAATCTTAGAAAATTCAGGGAAGAATGTTATAGTCTGGACTGATTCACTACACTGACTCTAGATGTAAGTCACTGCAAAACCACGCTTTTTTAAGCAGAGTAATTTGAATATAAATTTCAATATAAATTGGAATACTGTTATAATCAAATAGTATATAGATTTTTAAGAAGCACTAAAAATGTATCAGGAAGTCTAGTACTCTACAGGCTGCATTTTGGGCACAAAAGGAAAACATTAATGGTGAAGGTTATTTTTATCTTCTCATAAACAAGTTTTATTCCTGGAAATATCCCATATTTTTATCTCTGAAAAAAGTCAGTGAAAATTTTCAAGTAAAAATGAAATACTGAGATTCAGTGCTTGAGAGAACAATGGTCTTAAGAAAAATTGCAATCTCCTAGTTCAATGCTTTGGAAAACAAACACTTTTTATATTTCCATTTTATAAGATATCTTAGATTTATTTTAATCCTTGAAATATTTGAAGAAAAAACTAATTATTGTGGGTATTACATTTTCTTCCTTGAAGTACTGACCAGGGAAAACAGCAAAAAGTTCATTATATCTGATCATAAAAAAACTAGTAAGTATTCACTATGAAAGATCCTGCCTCTCCTTTTCAGATTCTTGTCCTTATATTTGCCTATTTATGCTTCTGAGGAGACAGGTTACAGAAATACCTTTTGATTAGAATTCTGTTAAAAAAATTGTAATCTGGGAATCGTGGAAGGAAAGTTGTTCTCAGCCCTGGTTTAACTTTCTTTTACATCATTATCTAAATTTCCTCTTCACTGTTCTTTTTAAACACTGTTTTGTAAGGGTTTGGGGGGGTTGGTGGTTTTTTTTTTTTGATCAAAGTTTGAATCAGAGGGTGAAAGACTATTTCCATCCAGCTCGTATGCCATCTGAAGAATCTGCATTTGTTTCCTGTGAGCAAGGATGGATATTTCACTTATATCTACTCAGCAGTAAGTCAGCAGCTTTGCAAGAAATCACATGCTTTTTCCAAGATCTGGTGATAGAAAATCTGGAAAGTAATACTTCATGTGCCTAAGAGGGCTGTTAATTCTCAAAAATACTTAGTTATTTAGTCTCTTGGCAATTACCCATTCTTAATCTGAAGACCATTTGCCCAGGAGGTAAAGCATGGGGCTGTAATGAATCATTGGTTTCTTTAATGGGCTTTGAGTTCATTGCTAAATAAAGAATAAGCTGCATGATGTTTGCTTGTTTGTGTGTTTTATTAGCAAAACTAGGAAAGCGACCAAAGAATAAAGAATATATACATATATATTGCCATTTGTTTGGGTCTGGAGTTCCTATTTTTAGAGGCTCCATTTCAAACACTGCCAGTACTACCAGCAGAGCCCGCTATGGGACCGCTCAAATTTGGAGGAGAAAGGTGGACATTTACAGCCAAGTTTCAGTTTTCATAAGTCACTCTAATTAAAGTCTGCAAAGGGTCACCATCCATCAGGCCCAGGCACCTACCTGACCACAGAAGAGGAGACATTGAGTTTTACCCAGCGGATGTTGCCCTCAGCAGAGCAGCAGTAATCTCAGAGGTAGCATCAGGTCCACCTAAGCTCATCCTTCCTGACTTTTTTGCAATGATTTGCCTAAGTATAGAGTTAATCAAACTTCCCAGCTGGTCTAGGAGACAAGGCGTCAGACGGGTGTAAAGTATTCAGCAGCGAAGGGACAAGGAGTATTTAGGTTGATTGTTAAGCAACAACACTACGTGCTGTGGGCAAGAAGGACACAATGCCAACTCTGGAAATTTCGCAACTGTCCGTTTTTTTCCTTCAAGACTTTGTAATTGAGGCTTGCGGGGTTAATAAACAGCAATCACCATCAAAAGTAACATTTATGACAGGAGAGAAGAAAAGGCAAAGAAGAACATTTTAGACCATTTATGGTTGTTATTCAGCTAATACTCCAGTTAGAAAGTGAGAGATCTTTTATGTCTTTTTTAGTCCAACAGCATGTCTCTAAATAATCCCAGAGGGGACATGTTTTTGAACCCCAAGATGAAAGTGGAGGCTAAAGTAGGGAGAGGGAAAGGTGGTTTTGGCTAAACCCAGGCAGCTGTATTTTGCATGTCCAAAACCAAAACCACACTTTGACTTTGTGTGTTATGTCTCATTAGGCTGGGAGCAACGGTGTGCAGAATGGGGCTATGCATGACTCAGTGCAGCCCTGCACAAGTGACCCAAGGAAGGGCACAACTTTCCAATGCAGAGCAGAAGAGGGTGAGTAAGGGAAAGCACAAAATCAGAGCTGGGACCCAGCTGGAGCCAGAGCGAAGAGAGGCCATAGCAGAAGAACGGTTCTTGCTGCTCTTGGTGAACAGCGCTCAGAGTGCACCTGGGGTGTTGTGGGCTAAAGCTAAGGTAGCAATGACCTCAAATTCAAGTCTACAGCTATAGACCTTACCTCCTCGCTAAGTACGCACAGATAAATCTCTTGAGATTTATCTCTGAGGTAGAAGGACATTTTAATTTTCTTCGTATACAGTCCTGAATTGAACCGCTTGTACTATCTCAAAGATGAAAGGAAAAACAAGAGAAAGTCTTCTATGCTTGCTGCTAGCCATGGTAACTGCAGCAATAGATACATGCTGAGACAAACCTACCTCATCCAGGCTCACACACACACAAACAGTAGTCTAGGCTGTGATTGCTTAATATCCCAAATGAATGGCTAATTACTCCATAAGGTAGTTCAGAGTACATAGGCACAGCCTATGCAGCCTGGTAAAAATAGGTCCTGTGCATTCAAAACTAGGTCAGATACATAGTAATGCAAAAGAAATGGTCTAAAGAAGGGTAAGTGACACATGTCTCAGGCTCTGCCATTTGCCCACAGGCAGCCACTCTCACGAGGGCACAGGATGGCTAAAACTGAACATGCAAACACTCAAGGAATGGTGAAGCTGGGTATTAGTGTTAAAGAAACTGAATTTAAGAATCAGAGCAGTGCCGAGCTTAGATATGGCCCATTGCTCCTGACAAATCCCCTTCTAAGTAATGCTGAAAGTCCAGCCAGACCAGGCTTTTGTGTAGGCAAAATGTTTCTCACCACTATACAGAAAGCATAAACCACAGCCAGACAGTAAAATTATACATTCCTGTGTCCAAATGTTGGAGTCATGGCCACAGGAGGGATCTGTATGCTCAAGTTTAGTGTCAATTGCTAAAATTAAAACAAGTTATTCTGGCCACTGGAAAGTGAAGTGTTCTTTCTCCATAGAAAGAACCGCTTCTTGTAGGGCTACTCCAAGCTGCCTCTGGAAGACATGGGCAGCATGGCATAGCTACAGAGAGGCCATTGAAAACAAGAGGCAAGAGGGAAAAGGAGAAAGAGGGATCATTTGATGGGGGGTAATTTGGAGTATACTTTTCTTAATGTGCCCAGTTCACTGTTGCTGAATGATAGGGAGAATGATGGTGGCATTAATTTGTGGGTTTTTTTAAGGTAAATTGTTGTGTTAGCCTACATGCATGAAAATATAAATTGGATGGTACTACTATAATACAGTTTTAATGTGCTGCATATTCTATGTCTGTCTGATACTTTCTGGACTGTACAAGTCTGCAAATTGGCTGCAAGACACTAACAAAATGCCTCTGTGGTTGCAAATTAAAATTTTTTGAATTTTTGCTTTGCAGGAAATAGGACTTTTTATTCCACCCAAGACCTCCCAAAAATCCAATTTTGAAATATATCTGTCTCACAAATCCTTAGAGATTTCAGTTCAGCAGAGGAGCTATGGGGAAGATTCACCATTATAATATTTTGCAATGATTTGGAGTTTGAAGCTGTCCCAAAATAGCGGGTCATCTGAGAGTTGGACTATTTATGTACTAGATTTATACGCACTTCCACTGACATAGTTGTCTTTTATCATTCTTTTAGTTGCCTTTGGATTTTTTATTTTTTTTTACTTTCCTGGTAACAGGTTCTCTTGGTTTCATTTCAAAGACCTGGCCAACACTATAAATAGTTCTCAGGAACTACTGTTCTGAAAGCAGTAAAATGTTACGTTGTCCAAGAGGCAGGGAGGCATACGTTAGTAGATAAATACTTGTTTATTGTGGTGGCACATGCACATGGGTTCTATAATCTTAGATAATAATTCCATCTGATGAGCATAAAGATGAATGCTTTTGTTGTTTAAGACCACAACCTTTTATCTGAACCTCTGCATAATTCCAAAGTAAACTCTTTTTCTGGTTAAAGCTCAATTTCCTTCTTAATTCTTCTGATCAGAAGCTAGATAAATACTACTTGCCTGTGGTCTGGAGGTGAATCTGCACCTCACTTAACCAGGGTAAATTGATTGTTGCATCAAGACCTGTTTGCTCCCCATTGACTTTCTCCTTATGCACATACACATGCATTTTCTTTGGGTGAAAAAGGCTGGTGCAGGGTGGGAGGAGGAGGGTAGGAAGAGAAAGCAAGAAGCATGGCACAAGGATAGCAGGGAAAGGCTAAAGTTCCAAACTTGCCCTTTCTTTTCTTTCAGGTAAAAGGACACTTGGTTGTTGGAACTGTTTTCTGACAATAGGTCACCACCATTTCTACTTCACAGAAGACGATACTACCAACAGTCTTTATATTTTCCACTTTACTGTGCATGTTTTATTCTAAGGGCTGGTGGGTTTCTTGTCAGCTATGAGAGCCCCTCCAGCACCAGTGGGTTTCCTTGACATGCTCCATGGAGTCCCCGCCGTTCCCCCACCACTGAGCACGGAAGCTACACCAATGCGTGCACCCTGGATCAGGAGAAAAATAATGGAAAAGTACGCGGAGTAGCTGCACAAGATGGCCATAAACAGGAGACATTTTTGTTTCTTCTTGCCTGACAAATGCATCTCTGGGAGAGCCATGCTATTGCTGGAGTGTGGCTCTGCCTTTCCAGAACAGATACCCATTTGGCATTGCAAAGCCCAAAAGAGGTTATCCATTCAAGGTGGCTGTCTGGAACAGGAACAGTCTAAACAAAGTCTGTATTTCTGGGAATTATCACTCCGTTGGTCAGAGTACTGGTCGTGTGGCTGCTGGCATACCAGCTCTAAAAACAGAGAAAAAAATTGTCAGGACTATTTTAATAAAGGATTCCAATGGGAGTCAAAAGCATGTTGATAATTTCTTTCATGTGTTAATGCCATTAGCTACCTCAGGCATTAAGCGTGGGGAGTACCAGTAACTGACAGTGCACTGAGTGGGGAATGAATCATTTTATTTTTATTTAAGTAACTTTGTTGTTCTCATGAAATTTGGCCTCAGCAACATTGTCAGGTTTCAATTAGTGTTGGTAACTCCAGTTCAGAAAAAAAAAATTAGACTTGATCCATGATGTGTTACTAGAAATTTGACAAAGGCTGCCTTCCAGCCCCCTTTAAAGTGGTCTCTGTCATGAAGGGCATTAAGAAAAAACAGGCCTATGGCAGAGGGACTGCTGTTGTGTCCTGGTTTTTCATGGAGGATGTAAATAGAGAAAGTTTCCTTACACTTCTCCATGGCCAGCCCATCCAACTTGCAGGCATCTCTTAGGTCAAAAGGCATCCATTTTGTACAAATGAAGCTTCTGTGCCACTTTCTTAACAAGACCATTGAGAATTGTCAGATTCATACCATAAAGTACATCATAGTTGGAGATGAGGACTTCTGAAAGCAAGAGGAACAAACACATGAGCAGCTTTGCAATCAGAGCAACATTTTTTTCTGTGCTGAGCCTGATCAGTTGCATGCTACTTTTTGAAATGCAGAGCAGAAACAAGAGTAGGGCTCAGAGAATGAAGGGCAAAAATCCAGAGGTTACACTCTGTGCTCTAAAAATAAAATCTTCAAAACCATATTTAATGGTATCCTCCCCTCTCTAAACCTTCATGTGTCTGAAAGTCGAGATACAAAGGGAAGTTGGTCCTAATGAGGACCTACAAGTCTCCTGCACCATCTGTGTCTTTCTGCTCCCTCCCCACCATGACTCTGCTAAGCAGCCAATCTGGATGGAAATTCAGTGTTTTCTTTTTAGGGTTAGTCTTTACCTACTTCAGCCCTGAGAGCTGGCTCCCTGCCCAGATGAGCTGGGGAAGGGTAGAACGGCAGCAGTGCTGAGTAAGCTTGGCTTTGACTTCCAGGGAACTGATGTTTCCCCTCTGCCAGAAATGCAGCAGCTGTCATGGCCTTGAGCTCTGCATTGCCTAACTTGTTTTGCTAAGCAGACCTAGAAGTATCAATCAGTTCCACTGAGAGTGAAAAGCATTTCAAGAGTAATTAATACGAAATCTCCTTAAATAAATTTTAATGGGCAGACACCTGTCTCTTGATACAGCCTAATTACTGAGCCATTTAATAAACAAAGGAATAATGCTATTAGTTAAGCATGCAGAGTTGAACCTCTTTAATCTCTATAAAGAGTCTGGGGACTTGTACCAAAGTTTTAGAGTCTGGAGGGCAGCATACACCCAAAAATGAGTGAAAATGGGCTTCTAAAGATTAACTCCAAAATGTCCGAGAACATGTATGAGAAGGAGAAAGACATTAGTACCATAGATGTGATCAAATAGAGCAATCCATGTACTTAAGTCAGTCAAGCCTGGAGGAGCCTTCCTGGGAAGTTAGAGGACATTTTATTATTACTCCAGGACTTCTTTGCTGAGGCTGCCAGTTAGAGTGTCAATTAGTTCCAGTGCTGAGTGAATTTTAGCAAGTGGCCACTTAAACAGTTAGGCAACGATCACAAATTACTGCAGATGTTTCTTCCACTGCAGACATCAATATATAAGCTGTCAATTAAATGAATCCTTTTTTAGCATGCTAAGACTGATGTGAATAACACACACATATGTATGTATGTGTGCGTGTGTGTGTACATATATATGTATCTTCCTTCTTTCTTTTTGGTTCTGAATGATAAAATGCAATAAAATCTGCAAAACACAGGACAGATTGTCATTAGAGGAGGATATGAAACTTTGAGGACTTAGTATACAAATGCTACACATCTTTGAAGGAGTTAAGACTACTTCGTGCGACTGACAGCCACAAATTCACCTTTCCTGTGTGCTAAGTCATTGTTTCAATTGTGATTTCTCAGCTGATATAGGGAGAACAACAAGACAGCTGACAAGGAGTATTAGAAAAGTACATGAGGAGGAGAAGAACAAAATGGACTACTGAACCTGTTTGACCCGGTATGACAGTGCATTGTGCCTTAAAATTGCTAAATCTAGTTCCCACTCCTCCTCATTTCTCACTCATGTCTAGACCAAATACTGAATTTAAGGTGCTTTTGCCACAGCGTCTGTTTGTTTGGGAACTTCACTGGCCATCTTGATCACTCTGACTTTTAATGTCTGAAATGTGGTCACTGGGTCAGCTGCTGCAGCTGTCAGTTTGCCTGTCTGCATTGTGCTTCCTCTTGACTCATAAAAATCCTGGCTCATTAAGCAAGCTTCTGACAGTTTGACTACAGTGTCTACCCATTGAGTACATATGTTTAAATCCGTTTTCATCTACACTCACATCCAACTAATGTAAAGCATTTGCTTTGTAGTTCTGGCATAATAGCCACAAACCCTCTGATGTATTATGAAATAGTATGTTTGTAGGCCTTTCTTTTCCTTGATGAATTACAGCATAATCAGACCTCTCTCAGCGTCAAAAAAAAAAAATCCACTCAAAAAGCAAAGATGAGAAATACTTAGAAGTCAGGACACATTTAATCTAAAATAAATTCCCATGAGTAGCAGCATTGGCATCAGTGGTTTGTGGTTATCTGTTTCACACACACTCACACAAATTGATATGATTATCTTTGAACAAAACAATTCCATTTGGATTCAGATTGATGAATTAAGGAACTGAGCTGTGGAAAGGGCAAAGAAGGAATTATTGTAATCAGGTGAGAAACATCAGGACTTTAATGTAAGTGAACTAATGATCAGTAACTAGTGGAACAGGAAAAGACCAAAAAACCCCAAATCAGGTTCTCCCTTCCTTTGATTTGATCCATATGTATCAATTTTTAAAACTAATTATGTAAAGGTAACTTTTGGAAATTGGGCACTTTTCTTTTTGTCTCTATTTATAACCATGCTGGTACAAAGAAGATGTCAGGACTCTCAGGACAAGAGGAAGTTGTCTGCTTGCTGCCAGATATCTGAGGGTGTAAGAGGGAAGTAAAAGGAGAGCTCACTCTGCCAGACAGGTCTCTTCTCAAGAAAAAAACCAGACAGGATAAGCCATTAAAGTTTTCTCCTTATCTAGAGAGAAGATCATTGGGAAACTCATAAGACTGGGCTGGTCAGGGAGAACCTGCCAGCCCACTCACTTCAGAGGAATTCTTAGGAAGGAACTGAATTTGAAATTACAGGCTTCATTGTCTTATACAAACTTCTGCAAAATAAGAGGTCAACAGAATTTCATGTAAAGCCACATGTCTGAGTAAAACATTTCACTTTTATTTAGGTGGGGTTTTTCTTCCCATTCTGGTAGATAAGAGAATGAATCACTGGAATTTTTGTACTCTCCATTTCTAAAGAGTGGGCAGGGAGACCTGGTTATTTCTCGTAGGATCAGTGTTTATAGTGGTTTCACTCTGCATATTCCCCTTCAACAGAATCAGCTGCTTCTTGCCAGAGTTCAGAAAACACAACCTTTTCACCCAGAAGAGGACAGGCACACTTCTAAGAACTACTGACCTCCGCTACAAGCCACCGTTTAGCTTTCTGGAATCCAAAGAAGACAAATTTTTATGCTGCTTCCCAGCAAATAATGGAGTCTGCCATTCAGATCAGTGAAAAACAAGAGCTTCACACACTTGTTTTTGTGTTTTTTTTGAAAATCATTCCACTTGGATTTTACCACCAAGACCACTGACTTGAGTGTAAAGCTTATCTTTGGTATGCAGAGTATCAATGTGACTGGCACAGCTTTTCTTAATAACATGTTCCAGTGCTTAAGCAGCATGAATTGCCTGGGTTTATTGCATTTTTGACAAAGGGACAGGGGGATGTTTTTGTGTCAGAGATTAAATGAAAAATTTTCAAAGTATTGGTTACCAGCACATAACCTTGCTTGAAGTAGGACTCAAGACTGAAGTAAAGGAAAGTTTGCTGTGTGATTGCAGTGGCTTCAAATCAGACTCTTGCTCTTTCTTCTCCTTCTGTTCCCTGTGTAGAAACGTGGAGAAACACACAGAAATAGAGTGAAATCTGAAGATATGGAAATAAAATAGAAACATAAATCAAAATAAATGGAATACAATACAATAAAATTACCTACAAGTATTCCATAAATATATTCATACCTGTCCATTAATGCCTTTCTTTGGCAAACTATCACATTGAGAATAACAGGAGTGTATTCTCTTCTTAAAATAATGGTGAAATTACATGCATGATACTATTGGCAATTGCACATAATTACATTCTGCTCTGCTTAAAATGAATCCTGTTCCCACTCAAATCAAGACTCTCACTGCCTTTAACCTTAGGAGAGTGGTTTTAGACTGAGTGGTTTTCAGAATTTCAGAGCAAATATTTTGGTTTTTTTCATCTATAAATTGACATGGCTCCCTGTATGTTGAGAACAGACAGGGAAAGGTCTCGGGAGTCTCTGAGATGAGGTGGCAGAATCACACTCTCATTGTCAAGACCTATGCCCTCAACCATGCAGCAAGGCTCTAGACCAGACATGATAAGGAAAATGTGCCTCCATCGTAATGGTGGGAAGATGGCTTAGCCCTAGGGAGATACCTAGGGCTAAAGAATAATAAAAAAAATCTGAAATTTTTTTATGGATTTATTGCAGGTCTACAAAAGATCAACCATAAAATCCACAGTAAAAACTTAGTGTTAACTTGGTTGTCCCACAGAGGCTGTAGAAGGGCTTTTTCACACAATCATCCTGTGACTGATTCAGATTTTGCCAATAAAAGGGATTTCTTCCTATTTCTTTGGACTACGGATTTGTCAAGTGCAGTAGGAATTTATCTGGTATGGCAGGGATGAAATTCACTTACAAAGAAGATGACACATGAGCCCTGCAAAAAAACCACTATAACAGTCCCAGAGAAAACATCAGTGTTATTTCCATATTTTGAGTTATAGGAATTAATATTCTCATTATATCTATAGACACTTTCAGATCTTTCACACGCAGAGAGTATATCTCCCTCCCATTCTCCTTTTGAGTTTATAGTCCACAGATTCACTTCTGTCTCCATGCCTCTTCGGGCTTTACAATCAGCACATATATTCAAAGCTGAGGACAGGTATCCCAAGGAGAGGAAAAAGGCTATAATTAGGTCTTGCCTCTGCCACAAACTCTTGGATGATCACCAGAAAGTTATTTGTGGTCTTTGGTTCTTTTACTTATAAAGAGAATATTACTTCTTTCATCTTGTTTATATAAACAAAAAAAATATCTAGATTTTAGGCACCTTCTTGTATATGCCTCAGTGCTATGGGGCTGTTATCTCTCTCTTTGGAGTCAGAGGTCTGCTACAACACCCCTTGACCATCCATGTCAGTGTTACTCAGAATTTTATGCACAGAGGAATTGGCAGTCTCTAGTTGCCCTGACTATCCTCACTACTGCTGATAGGTAATTATCTAACTGCATCTTTTAATTGAAAACAGAAGACCTGGCTCAAGATTGTAATGACTCAGGTCCATCTGTTATGTCAGAACACAATGCTTGCCTCAAAATTGTCTTATTCTCTAGATGCAGTGATGCTCAAGCCTGGCAGCGCATTGCTAAAAAAATGTCTCTTTTTCTCTATGACTCAGAGGTGAATAGCTTGAGCCATTTCTATGGACCTTACCTGCAATGTCAGATGGCTTTAATAAGCATAATCCTTTCAGTATGGCTAGGGGCAATTTCCACTGGTCAAAATAAAGTTGTGCTGCGTTGCCAACAGGAGTTAATAGGGCCAAAGCAGGGCAGAAACAGAGCATGACTTTGCAGCTCAGTGGCTGTAGCAGTCAGGTGGAACAAAGCTGTCTTGATTTCTGGTCCTTGCTTCCAGGCTTTTGTAGACTACCCAATACATAAAATTCACTCAGCTGATGTAGAATAAAAAAGTCACATCAGTCCTGTACCTAGCTCCACTTGGAAGAAGAACTGAGGCTTGCCTGGAGCTTCTGTAGAGTGGAAAACTCTGCTACATCTTCCTGCAAGTCTGGTGTTGTAGTATGCCCTTCCTGCCTTGTATTTATGAAGACAGAGTTCCTTCAGTACTTTGATGGTTGTGTAAGATAAGGGCAATAATTACATATTGCACGCTTGTAACCCTTTTCGTGGACAGCATACAAAACTCCTTAAAAACATCCATCCATTCTCATTATATGCCTGGGAGGTAGATACGGTTTATATGCATAAAAGCCATCATTTATTGTGAACTCAGAGACTCTATTGCTGGTACACCAAAGATAAACAACTTGTCCAGGCAGAGCCTGGAAGGGAACTTCAGTTTGCTCCAAAGCATGGGTTTCAATCCTTAGGCCAAAGCAGTGTTTTCAAAGTTATTTAACCTGGCAAAAGTTAAAGCAGTGGATAATGCTGCTGTGATAAATCTTGGACTCCTGGTTTTCCAGGGTGAGAATGGATATGGCAGAGGAGCCACAAGAAGGGCTGATAAGGCTGGCAGTTCTCCCTCAGCAGCTTCCCAGTGCACATGTGTGGCTCGGCTCCTGCCCTCCTGGGGGTGAGCACAGCTTCTAGACTGCATGATGAGTCAAGGTATTGTGTCTGAGACTGCAAACATTGTCTCTGTCCCCAAGCAGACAGACAGACATTCAAAGAAACCACAACCCTCTGGTTTTTTTGCCCTTGTTTGCTTAATCAAACTCGAGTTGTGTGTGCGTGTACACATTTTTTCACCCACAGCACAAACAAATACTGCTCAACACCTGAGGGTGGCTGGCTCTCAGAAGCGCCTCTGGAAAGATGACTCAGAAGAGTAGTGGGAGGCTCCAATGGCATTCATCCTAACACGGGAAAGAGCATTCCCTCTTACTGTAAGTGATCTAATTATGTTACTGTAAATCTCACTCTCACATTTGCAGCTACCTCCGCATCAGCTCTCAGGCTGCACTTATGTAATTGTGGAAAACCTTCTGTCAAACAGAAGATTCCTGCTGCATGCTACATTGTTTGCAGAGGATTTGTATATGAGAGTGAGCAGGGAAGGGAGACTTCAGTGCAGAAGACTGAAAGTGATACCTTTTATAAAGGTCATGAATTTGTGCATTAAATTGCATCATGGGCCTATGACAATTGCAAAGAAAACCAGCAGTCTAAGAAAAGTATGTTGTTTTCTTCAGTGGCATAAATCCCATTTAGACAAATAGAACAATATTTTATTCCTAGTGTTCCAGTATTCTTTCTGCTTTTTGTGCCACTGGTCCTATCATTAGGCAGCTGATAGAGACCTGGCTGCTTTTCAGTGGTCCCCCACCTGTACCCCCTATGGGTGCTCCCCAACAGCCAGCTCATCCCACACAGACTCCTATTAACATGACAAGATGACCAGGACTAAGGTCAGGAGCGTCTGATAAAAAAGGATTGAGATGATGAGTTGGAAGCAGTAAGGGGCAATAAAAGACGATTCATGGCTGTGCCATTTGTTATTGCTACGAAAAGCCAACCAGGCCTTGTTAAGTGGTTGTGTGTGGAAGCGACTCTTCCATTAGGGCCTATTGAGGGAGAGGGTAATCATAGAACTACAGAATGGTTTGGGTTGGAAAGGATCTTAAAGATACCTAGTTCCAATCCCTCTGCCAAGGGCATAGACATCTCCCACTGGACCAGCCTGTTCAAATCCCTCTCCAACCTGTCTGGGAACACTTCCAGGGATGGGGCATCCATAGCTGCTCTGGGCGATCTGTGCCAATGCCTCACCAACCTCACGATGAAGAATTTTTTTCTATCCTCTAATCTAAATCTCTCCTTTTTTTATTTTAAAACAATTCCCTCTCATCCTATCACTANTCTTAAAGATACCTAGTTCCAATCCCTCTGCCAAGGGCATAGACATCTCCCACTGGACCAGCCTGTTCAAATCCCTCTCCAACCTGTCTGGGAACACTTCCAGGGATGGGGCATCCATAGCTGCTCTGGGCGATCTGTGCCAATGCCTCACCAACCTCACGATGAAGAATTTTTTTCTATCCTCTAATCTAAATCTCTCCTTTTTTTATTTTAAAACAATTCCCTCTCATCCTATCACTATCTGCCCAAGTGAAAAGTCACTCTCCCATTTTTGCATAAGCCCTCTCTAAGTACTGAAAGGATACTCTACGTCTCCACAGAGTTGCCTCTTCTGCAGGATGAACAACCCTAACTCTCTCAGCCTGTCTTCATAAGGAGAGATGCTCCAGCCTTATCATCATCTTCCTCTAGACTTGCACCAGCAATTCCATGTCTTTCTTGTGCTGGAAATCCCAGAGCTGGGATTCCCTCAGCCTGATGCAGCTCAATATGCAGCTGGCTTTCTGGGTTGCAAGTGCATGTTGACAGGTCACATCTGGCATCTCATCCCACAAGAACCCACAAAGTCCTTCTCTACAGGGCTGCTCTCAACAAGTTCCTCTCCCAGTCTCTGCTCTTCTCTGGCATTGCCCTGACCCAGGCAGAGCACTTGGACTTGTTGAACCTCATGATGTCCTTGTGAGTTCACTTCTCACATTTGTTCAAGTCCCTCTGGATAACATGCCATCCTTCAGGAGTGTCAGCTGCACTACTCAGCTTCATGTCCTCTGTAAACTTGTTGAGAGTGCATTCAATCTCTCTATGTCATTGATAAAGATATTAAAGGTCCCATACTGGTCCCATGCAGCACTGGCCTCCACATGGAACTATAGCCATTGACCATAGCTTTCTCACTGCATTTGGAAACAGAGGGAAGAGAGGAGAATAGCCTGCAAGCTCTGCTCTCACTGCAGCTGAAAGAAATCTCTAGGAAATGAAACAGAGACACAAATGGCAGCTGTGTGCATGTGCCAGTGCTTGCCAGAGCAACAGGAGAGAGTTCCAGAGACAGACAACTACCAAGGACACAGTCAGAGCAGCCCTCAGAGCACGTCCTGAGAAATTGTGAGAGGGTGCCTGGTGTAAAACACAGGCAGGAAAAGAAACCTGAATGGCAGAAGACTCTGAGCGTGTCTGTGCAACCTGGTGCTCCTGGCTGTTGCCATTCTACCTGTGTGCAGAGCCAGCCTGGGAGGAGAGCCTGAGCTAGTCTGTGCCACCCTTCAGAAGATTCTATTGTACTCAGCTGTCTGAGGTCCAGCCGCCTCTGAGCCCATGCAGAGCCTGCCCACATTTGATCAGAGGCACGTCTACACAGCCTCTGAGATGACTCCTTTTTAAAATTTATTTTTCTTACCCCTGCTCTGTTCAGAAGATAAAAACCCAAACAGCAAAACACACATTCCTTGTAAATTAGATAGAACATCTCAAGCAATTGACACCACCATCTTCTCCATTCAACTCTGGCAGCTCACTAGTACTGGACATAGATGGTTGAACCAGAACAGGCAATACTATTTAAAAAATATATTTTCTAAAAGAGCCCAGAACTTGATCTATTATTTAGGAATACAGATGGCAACATGCCATATAAAAAAGGGAGGGAAAAGGCCATTTTTGGTCATTCTTTAAATCAAAAATTAACAAAGAAAAAAAAAATTGCACAAGGTCAACCAAGGAACTAACACAAATGGTCAGACAAAGCAACTGCAATTTATATGGACCTCTTGCTGTTTGCTAGGGTCACATCTTTACGCTTGCACCTCTGCAAAATGTCCACATTCAGACTCTAGCTAAATGGAGGAAGGGTGAAGTGATTCTCTGTGGTAGGCACAAAATGGAAGTATAAACAGGGAATTTCTGCCCATGCCCTGACGCAGATAGAGGGAGTATAAGGGTGCAGCATGAGCAACAAGATGCTGAAAGCAACCTGAAAAAGCCAAGGTGTGTGTGTTTAAGCTCTGAGTAAAGCCTTTTTCCTATACTTGTTATTGTCTCTGTAAATGTGTGACGAAGACAGAACCTCACATTATGCCCTTTAAAAACCATAACACAGATCATACTATAAAGTGTAACTATGATTGCTGATTATTTCATCCTGGGAATACTTCTAGAAGTCACAGACACACATAAGCTTTCTATAAGTTGGTGTGCTGAATTTTTATGTACATATGTATATTCCAATTCACTCATCAATATACACACTTTGCATTTGATGTACTTGATCTTACTATTTATTTCACACATATGAAAATGAAAGGCCAAATAACGTAGAAGTACTTAGGGTTCAGTCCTTCAGTTGAGCTGAAGTGAGTATCTTTGATATTTTCTGATGTTCTTTCTTCCCACATCAAAATTCCACCTGTTGACATCAGGTGAGGAACTGGAAATCTCAACCTGTCTTTAAGAATCGATTTACTGGGCTTTAAGGCTGCAAACATGTCTTCAGAACATGAAAACAAACCATCAAAATGTCTAAAAGCAATTAAAAAAAGGACCTGACATTCATAATTTTTAAGCCCCTTAAGTTTTTAAGCCACTCTCGTGATCTTGAGGGACTAACTTTGCAGGCCTGGAACTTGTTGACTTGTACTGGGCAAGCCATTCCCCATGATATTGGCACCTCCTCTCCCAGAGGGTTGTATGTGTCTCTTCTACCCACAAAGTGCTGGTGTTATGTCTTTACTGAGGCCAATTTTTTAGATTTCTGTGAGTCATCACACTCGTATTAAAGAGAAAAATATTTTTAGAAATTTAACAGGATCAAACAAATAGTGCTACTCTTTGTTTTAGATCCACAATATGCTGTAACATCTTCGGTCCCCCAGTTCTACAACACCCTTTTATACGTGCAAATGTAGTGTAAGGTAGCATGGAGCTCTGGGTTGTTTAACTTGCTGAGATATGGAGCATAACTAGAAAAGTATAAATATAAGGAGATATCTATAAGACGTCATTTCAGAGCTAAGCACAGATAACAAAATGAGGTTTCAATCCTTTTACTCAGTTTTGACAGATCTATGTGCTGTGTGTGTGATTTCCCAGAATTAGTACATCAAATGATTAAAATAAAATGAAGTCATTAAGGAAATACAAGTAAGACAAAATATTTAATTATCACCTAAGAAAAGTTATACTTGCTTTGATTAAGCATACTCTAATTGAACGGGGATGAACTTGGGGATAAGTTTGATTTTCTAGTTGAGACAGACTTAAAAAATATTACTCAAAATATTAAGATCTGTTCCTTGTCTTCGTTTCAGGGTTAACAAGCATGAAATCTATCTAACTGGTTAAAAATCTGTACAAGAATACTGTGACAAATTGCAATCAGCTGTCACATTTTCCTGTTTTATATCTTCATTGTTCAGTATCTGTGAATGTTTATTTGAGCCAAGTGTTGTTTGTATGAATGTTGGTTTTCATTTAACTGAGAAAATCCCTAGGGTTGTATAACTATCTAAGCACTTGTTGCGAAGATTGGTGTATGAAATGGATCACTAATATATTTGCAAATACAACATAGTCCTAACCAATGCTGTGAAATTTCCACTTCCAAGGGTCTCCTAGAAAATTAACATTTGCTTTTCTCTGAATCAGGATGAAAAAGAACTGCCATGACTGAAAAAAATCCTTGTATCACAATACTTTTCTCTCTGTGATATAAAGCAAACTAAAAGTAGCTTTGAAAAAAACCCTCCTCCCCTTAGCTTCTGTTCCAAAAATATTGAAATTGAATATTTTGAACCTTCTCATAATACTTCTTCTCCCTTTTTTCCCCCAAAACAAAAGGTTGTGAAAATCAACATGCCTCAGAGAGCAGTTTTGGTTAGACAAAATGGCATTTTCTGATGGGAAATAAGCATTCCATTGAAAAAATTTATCCAGCTCTAGCAATAACTCTGGATTTGACACTCTGAGCTAAATTCTCAACCCTTCGCCCTCTGAAATGAACCGGAATGCTTGACAAGTAAGGAATGAATCAGGTGAAAGAAGCTCCTTCCCAGTACAGTTTGCATACTAGTGGAGGGTGCCTATTGGAATGGGTCTGCACAGGCAAGCTGCTCTACGGGTGCCCGTGGTGCTTGCTCCCACTAGCCCAATTACAGGGTCACAGGCAGGTTTGTAAGAGTCAAATTTTTTTGTTTTTTTATTCTGAGGAAATAGCTTCATTTTGTTTTGTTTCTTACTGTTCCTGGCACGAAATTCATGTTTTATTGGTATGAAATACAAGTCTGTTTTGACACTTGCAGAGACAACACAGACAGAGAGAAACATCTTTCTAGCTATAAACTGAAGTTTGTATGCCTTGTAAATAGTTTTTTATTGCTCGTATAGTATAAAAGAAAAGAAGAAAATTTGTTACAAACACAGATAAGTTATCTGTGTCTTGCTGTGTGCCTTCTTCTTTCTTTCAAAACAGGAACCTGGTTCACCGAGAGCGTCTGATCCTTTCACATACTTCAGCATTAAACAAATCTTGAAATCTGAGTACAGCTACACTGCATAGCTGTGAAAAGTTATCTGTAGGCTAGGTACAAAGTTGCTTCTCTACAACAAGCAAGCTCTAGAGACGAGATGGTCTTGGTGTCTTTGTGGTTTGAAGTGGCTCAGAAATGTTTGATTAATAAAAGGAATCTGGAGGCTTGATCTGTGCTGTTGGAAAACCATCAGCCCTACTTTAAGTTGCTTTTGATCTAATGTAAAAGCTAAAGTATACAGGACTGAAGCCAGCACATTTTTGTCTCAGAAGAGGCACAGATCTCTTATCTGTCTGTTGCTCCCATATCTAATACAGCATAAATGCGACTTTCATCCTATAAGGACTTGAGGCTAAAACAGGCAGGAAACAATGCTTTCTCTCTCTCACTCTCAAAACTTTTAAACACTTTTTTTCCATAAATCTGTGCCTCATTAAGATCAATCAAAAGACTTTAGGCCCTTTTCTCCCAAAGAGGGTGAAGACTTTGCACCCAAGACACGGGAGATGCAGAGGCCTCAGAAGGACCAAACTGCTACATCTGTACCCAAGAGTGGAACAGTGCTGGGGTACTCTCTAGACCTATAGCACTTTCTTGGCCAGTGACACTCTGTTGCATGCTCTCATCCCTTGGAGCAGGGCCTGAGGCACTTAGGCTATGACCCTTGCTGACTCCTGGGCTAAAATTGTGTCTGGAAATTTTCTAGCATTTTGCTGTCATGACCATATCCCAGCATCCAAGTATGTGGCATTGACATGCTATAATCTACCAGTGTCATTGTGCTCTAAAATCTCTCACCTAAGTACTCTGTCTCCAGATTGTTAGTGCTTCTGCCTTAAGTCGTATTTTAGGACTGCTGATAACATCATCTGCTCCAGAGTTACAACAGGATAACACTTCGTGCCGCATTGTGTTGAGGGCTCCATAGACAATGGAAAACCTTGTACCAGTAACATGAAATGAAGTGTAAAACCATCTGGCTATGTGTGTGTAATCAACTCAGGTCATCCAGGCCTGCTCCAGCCCTGCTGAATCCAGATAGTCTACTGCAATGTAATGCAAGTATTGCTGCACTGTACTCACTTGTCCTTTAGGATATGGGGAGAGCTTCTAAACTTGATATATAGCTACTCTATGTATTTGTGACAAGTAGTCATTAGAAACAAGCGTTTAAGACTATTTTTTCAAAGTAGGGTCTCCAAAAATGCTCATTTTAATTGTGAAACTCAAAGGGAAGATTGCAGGACTTCACACTTCAGCCACATATCATGGATTTACCTTCTTTCTCATCAAAAGGGTATGGGAGAGTTGTCTTTTCTTTCTAGAAAATTGTAGCATGGTTTTGTCTCCTCTCCCATATGCAGAACAATGAACCTCATCTTTGCCTATGAGTGGGAGTACCTCTGGAAGTATCATCCGGTGCTCTTGTCCTTCTTCACTCTTATTCAAATTTATCCTGATGAAATTTTCTGGCTTCTTCTTGAGGCTTTTCTGCTTCCCTGCCAAATGTTAACTAATAGTTCTTCCTGTATGTTTCAATACTCTGTCCCACAACGGTAGTGATTAGCCTCAAGCATCTCTCTCTTTGATGTACCTTCAGAAACCTGTCTGGGATCTTTCTTCTGAGGCTGTATGACCTGACTGGCTTTCTTACTGCTAAATATTTCATTTATAAGGACCACTGCTGTATGGTCCTGCAGGTTTGCAAGTGAACTCACTGAGAACTCAATGTTCACCTAATTTTCTGTTTTTCATAGATGCTATCCCTCTCTGGTCTATAGCAAATGACCCTGGGTGAGGTATAAGCATCTGTCTCATGCAAAAAAATTTGTGAACAAATCTGTGTACATGTCCCCCAGTCTTCAAGAGGCATATAACCACATCATTGGTCATTTCTCTTTCTCCAATAGCATGTAGAGAAGACCAGTGGTCTGAAGGTTTATCAATCTGAGAGATGATGCCAAGGGGACTAGCAAACTGTTTATTGCCCTTCCAAAGCAGTTGGGCTGCAGCCTTAAACAAAAACATCCAGTCTGCAATAATGAGAATGTGTATACATGTTATTTATCCACATTTTAATATCTTTTACTTGCATGTGTCATCAGATTATTGTCTGATGAATTTAGAGTTTGAGTACTATCTCTTAGTAGACTGTTTGTGCCTGCTTAAGCATGTGGAAGTGATATAAAAATCTGATGTTCAGGCAATGCTAGTAAAAATTGTACTTTGATGGATGTCAGTGATTCACTCTTAAAATATGAAGCATGATACATTGAGAGGAAAAATAAGTAAAGCACCTCTCAAAGGGAAACAGCATTTTAGATGAGACAACTCAGCACCAGCTTTAAATATTTGTTATACAGAAGTCAGGCAGAGCTGTATCTCAGACATCCATGGTAGATTTAGCCCTTCCAGTGGAGCACAGGTCTTTATTGTGTGGCAATTTCTCAACATTTCTGTGGAGTATCACATCTGTCCAGAGCCTTGAGTGAAATACCTTAGCCTCCAACTGAAACTTCACTTTCATGGATTATTATTCCTGCACCGAGACAGGCTGGCATATTGACTCAGGAGTAAGCAGCTCCTTACTGCAGTAGTGGTGCACAGTGCATAACCAGGGAGGTTCACTGCTATCATCACTAAGGACATGATTATGCTTAAAAACTGGTAGAGGTGTAATAAGGTTTATTTAAAGCCAGTCTATTTATTTCTCTGCAAATTTGTTTAAGGAGAACAGAGTGGCTGAAACATCAGTTACATCAATTTATCCTAATTGTCATTGCATTATAAATGAGGTTAAAATTGATTTAGCTGTTACTGTTATTTCCATTTTGTGGTACACTAGGATAAAAGTACTCATTCTACTGTCACTGCTTCCTTCCTCAAAAAGTTTTATCTCCTATATTTCTCATGTTTTCAACATCAGAAATACCCCTTCTCTCGCATTAATATGACACATATTTATGATCTGTACTTTGGAGATTTTATCAGAGTATTAAGATGCAAAAAAAGGACACAATATTCCTGTTAAAAAAAGTATGATATATGAATAAGGTGAATATTTTACAAATCTTAGTATAGCTAACAAAGGCCTTCCAGAGACAGAGGAGGTTTTATTTCAGTAGCACATCAAGGAACAAGAATCCATTTCGCTGAACTCTTTATGAGCATGATCTAACTATGCTTCCTTTGGTGAATTTCACGACTCATTAGTTCTGTTTTGTAGGAATCTTTCTCAATAGATGTGGTGTTGTAAGTGTGTATATGTGAAACAAATACTTCAGCCTTGTGAAAAAGTGTCATTGGATTCATTCATGAGAGTGTACTGGCATTTGTGGACTGTAAATAAGGTGAATCAGTCAACATAGAAACTCACAGCTACTGGGGCCTGTTTTGCTTGTTGTTAACTTTTCTGGGAAAGGGCATCTATGTAACATACAGCTCAAAGCCCCAGCAATTCGAGATGAAAACTTTTAATGTAAAATAAGAGATAGGAACATGGGATAGGGGATTTCCTGAGATGGTCTTGATGGATCCTTGATGTTAAGTGATCTTGTCCTACCCCATCCTGCTCTCTCTTTCATATACATATTCCCACTACATGGTTTTGCTCTCTTTTACCACTCCTGAAGACAGAAAGGCCCAGGCCTCAGAAACAAAATCCCAAGAGCAGCATTATTTGAGTTTTAAAAACATCTGGCCTTTATATCTATGTTGGGTTTGTTATCAGAGGAATAAGTATAATTTGTTTGAAACCTCATGGGAAAGGTGACATGCAAAATGGATGTAAGGCTTTCTGTCACGTTACAACAATCCCATTGTACTCTGAGTTACAGAGTAGACAGGGTGCAGGCACTCCTCCATGACCCAAAGCTGCACGTCTGAAAGGGAATTAATATTTGCTTAGCATTCACGGATGATTGTGTCCCTTTTTGAGAGACAGGTTTTTGCTTCCTGGAAAGTACTTTCGATTTTCATGGATCCACAAGAAATTGTTCTTTCCCCGGGCAATGCTGACATCCCAACACTCTTTCATCTGTTTGCTCCGGTCATGGTTCTCTGTGTTTTTCCCAAGTGCGCCATAGAGCCCAACACTATATTCCCAGACACCCAAAATACAACTGACTCACTGATATTCTAGATATTCAAAGTATGCAACCAGGAACCCAAAGCAAGAAGTCAGGCTCCACTGAACTCTCTCTCTCTCATTATTAGGATTTTAGTGCAGTCTAAGGCTATACTAAAAGTATTTTTAACAGAGTATTTCTGCCTTCCCTCCTTTTTCTAGTCTTCAGTGCCTTGGGTCTTCTGTCTTACTCCCCATATTGCTTCCTCTTCACTCGTTTTTTCTGATTTTGGGAGTTTGCCCTGTTGATTTTTCTGTTTATATCTGCTACTTTTGTCTTTTTTTTTTTTTTTAACTCACAACAGTTTTTCATTCTTCTTTGTTTACAGTCATTGTGTTTCATTCACTCTCTTCTTATTTGTTTCTTAATTTTGCTATGTCTACTGTGGTTGCTAGAGCTGCTTTGCTTGTTGTAATGGATATGCAGTTAGAGATAGTACCAGTTTAAAGAAGTTTCCAATCTAAATAAAAAACAAACAAGTAAAAAACAGTTGGAAAGAAAGGAAATCTTGTTATCTCCATTTTACTGAGGGAAATTTGTGGCAATAAAAAAATCAATTATGTTTTTTAGGTCACACAGAAAGCCTGTGGCTGAACCAAGAGGAAATGCCAAGCCTCCCAGATCTCATTCAGTGTCTTACTCATAATTTCTTGCTGATTTTTGCAAGTGTCTGCAGTAAAATGATTTGCAGTGTGATAATAATGGCACTGTCCACAAAGGAGCAGACTTCCTGCACTACTATGGGTTTTTAAGCTTACCATAAAACTTGTTGATTACTTGGCATACACAGCATCACAAACTAAGAATTATTTCAAGAAAAACAGGATGTTTTTTCCAGGACCAATTCACATCATATTGCAAAAGCCCACCAGAAAATCAATCCTATAAGTTCTGAAGTTAGTATTGAACCAGCAAATTCTTTAAAGAAATTTGGAGTCATCCTAAGTTTAAGTCAGCTCCATTAAGATGAACATTAGTCCATGTTCTAATATATTCCCAGAATTCAACTCAATCTGTGTTCAAAATCTTTACTTTATTTGAAATAGGTGTCATTATTTACAACTACTGATTGTTTCTGTGATCAGTGTTTAAGACTACATGCAGTATCAACTCACACAGTACTTCTTATCATGGAGGAGTTGTGAGTACCCAGGCATGTGTCTCTGTTATTAGCTGAATGTCCATCGGCAGTTATTGCTTGCTTCTCACTGTTTTAACCCACTCCAGGCAGGCCATTTCTCTCTGAGTCTGCTCATTTTAGGGAGGTTTTACATAAGCGTGTCATGAGAAGGAGGGCAGAAAGAGTTCAGAACTCCTCAACATCTTCATGTATTTTGTGTGAATAATGCCTGGGAAGACCTACAGAAAATGGGGGGACACTCATCTTCCTAGATCCTGTGATTATGTGGATGCATCTCCAACAGCTAGGAGAGTCAAATAGGCACAGTAGCATGGCAGTACTCATCTTTCCTCCTCTAAAAGCTGAGGATTTAAGCAATGAGTTGGTGATTGCTGGTTGAACTCCAAGCTTCTTCAGCCACTCAGTCCCAGCTATCAGAGCTGCATGTTAGTCTCCTGATGGTGCATGACTAGAAGTAAACCAGCCTTGCCTTCACACAGACCACCTGTCTGAGAGAATGACATTCCTGTGACAGAGTAAACCTCTCTGGGGCTGCAAGCTTCACCATATACAGAGCCAAGTTTTCCTAACCTGCAGTGTGGCCTTAGCCTTTCTTAGGTCATAGCCTCCATGGGGCAAATGTGATTTTGATCTAAGTCCATTGGCTTAGTTGAGACAATGTTTGAAGTGTGACACCACATCTCACTGTGCTTTAATTTTCCCCCTTGCCTTAATGCGCCTATTGCTCCTGTAAATAGACTGGGAGAACTAAACAGACTATATAAATATAGCCATGTAGCACAACATAAATGCATTTTGAATATATTTATGCCACTGAGGGAATTCAGGATTAGTCTAATTGCCATGCAGTTATCTCAGTAAATGTGATGAAATGAATTAATATAATTGGCTTGATGCTACAGTGAGGCATGGGAATAGGAAGAAAAAGCAAACTGCAGTCTGCTGAGACTGCCCTCACTGCTGGAGAAGATTCTCAGACATCTCAGAGAAGCCAGTGCTCACATCCATTCAAACTGAAAACTGGAAAATGAGTGCATCAACATGTAAACAAAATCCAAACCCATCAGCAACCTCCTGATGAAGACTAAGAGGTGCCAGATTGAAGACAAGAACTATTTCAAATTCTGATCTCACAGCAATGTAATACAGAGTAACTCCACTGAAATCTATTAAATGGGTTAGAAATGGACCTAGTGCAGCTAATTGGAAGCACATAAATTCAGATGCTGACTCAAACCCCTAATTTGTGAGCCTACAGACTTCATCTAGAGTTTTGAGGTATCAAAAAGAGATTCAGAAATACCCAAGGTAAAATTATGCTCTAAACTGTTTTACTACCTGTTTGTCTCTCTGTTAATGGTAAAGACAGGCTAGGGAAATAGAATTGTCATGGTGGTGAACTAAATTAGGTGTGCAAACTTGACAAAGTGAAGATGCCTTGAAGTATTCAGATGTGGAAACAAAAAATACTGGGTGCCACTGTCATATGCTGGATACCCACAAAGTTGTAATTTACTCCCAGGTCCTTACTGTCTATAAGACAATTTTCTCTTTCAGTACATTTCACACCCTCCCATGTTCTTGATATCCTCACTGAAACACTAGACCATGCTTCATCTGGGAAAATACTTGCTAGATATCCTATGCTTAGAATGTTTGAGGCATCCTACCTGGCTTCAAACGGATACCTGTGCTAATTGCTGTGCTGTTTAGCACCTATGGTTGTATTGATATTACAGTGCTGCACCTGTAAAGGCAGACTTTTTAAATTCTCCATTACATATCATCTTTCTGACTCATACTCTCACATGCACAGGCAAAGAAGGGTGCCTTTATAGGAGGACGGTCAATAGAATGGAACAGGACTGAGCAGACTCCTCCATACCACCTACACAGGCCATCCATTCAACTAGACATACCAGCTATAAATACCCTAGCTCCTTCAAGGCAAAGCTAGGAGTCAAAGTGAAGATGACTCATTTAAAGAGCTGGCCTCCCCTGAGATGTCTGAGTTGGATAATGGCAAACAGCAGTGGAGCAATGGTGGCTTCTCTCAGCTCCCAATTTCAACGACTGACTAGGGAGAGGACCATTTAGGAAACTTGCTCCCTGTGAACACTTGAGGGTTAGTTACCAGTCCCTTGCTGAGAGAGAAGCTTAACTGAAGCCATGTCGATGGGTTTAATATGCACTCTCATGCTCAATTTAGCATACCACCAGGTGTGTCAGCATTCCTTGGAGGCAACAGCACTGTCACTTCATCACCTGGGCACGCACCTGAGGTGCTGGGTTTGGGTCAGGGACAGGCTCATGGGCAGCACTGAGCACCCAACGAGTGTCTCGACCATTCTCTGTTCAAGACAGTGCCCTCATGGCTGCTGTTTCTGAATGTGTTTCCACTGACTGGAGAGGCAAAAAGAGGCTCTTAAAGCTGCACTATTGTCAGCCATACACTGGTCTTTTTTCATTGGAGAAAAAGAGAAGAGAATTCCCAAGGATCTTAGTGTCACATCTGCAGATGAACTGGCCATTATGTTGGCATTTCTGCCACAGCAGAAAACAAGTCTCTGTATGCAAAGAGATTTTCCTTGGTAATGCTTTCGTCCTGGTGGCTTCATACGTGACCTACCCAAACTGACCTGGATAGCAGAAGGTAGAACGGTGATGTTTTCATGATTTTGAAGAGATAAGAGAGTTTTTCTATTACTGTACTGCCTCTTCTGCATTGCCTTTGCAGCTTGGTGCTGCTCTTCCTGCAGATTTCCTGGAAGGTGGCCTATGTCATCCTGGCCTTCTGCAGTGACAGTTTGTCATCTTGCAACTGGAACACAGTCTTTTGCTGCTGACTGAGGTTTCTTTCCTCGACCCAGAGTGTACCTTTGTCAATTTCAGCAAGCTTGTTTTTAAAGCTTGGGGAAAGTTCCTATTTGAAGCAGCTTCTCAAACACTCAAACTATATCTTCCTCAGCCTTGCTTATCTCCCCATTCTCTTCTGCTTCTGCAGCTGTTCTCTGCAGCTGAGGGCAAAGCTGGGGTGACAGCAGCTGCTGGAGACACACAGCCACAACTTCTTGCGTGATAATGGGGCAAACTGTTGCTATTTGAAGGCAATACCACCATCAGCTCCTCAGCATGCCCTCTGGAGCCCTGGGAATGAGCCTCATGGTGCAGAAAACTGCCAGCTCGTGACTGT
Organism: Serilophus lunatus; assembly: GCA_013399895.1. Lineage (NCBI taxonomy): Eukaryota > Metazoa > Chordata > Aves > Passeriformes > Eurylaimidae > Serilophus > Serilophus lunatus. The sequence continues at coordinate 208,204 of VXBA01005701.1, read as the reverse complement.
CTCTAGTATTAGAGTCAGCTATTCCAAAGGAACTTGATCGTGGCAGAGGAAAAATTTTGTGATTTTTGGCATCAGTCTGTGAAAGGCAATGATTTAAATAAAAATTCTTTTCACTATCTTCCCGTGCATAGCAGAAGCTGTCCCAGAGTGCACAAGGCCTGGCATGAATACACAGGGACATAGAGACCCTGTTGTTATGAGTACATCGTTTCAGTGAATATGGCAATAAATATTAAAGTAGAACCTGTCTGTCCATTTAGACAAGACTGGGGCAGTGAGGATGAATGGTCTGGTCTCTCAGCTCCTTCACACTCAGCCACTGACTCTTCTGCTGTGTCTTCTTGGCCTGTTACTTTTGTAACTGGGACCGCGAACCAGTCTCTCACCCAAGGGCCAAGTTTTCTCCAATGAATCATCTGTCTTCTCCAGGATGATAGACATCTTCTGCAAGGCCTACTTCTCCTTAGGTTGAAGTCTCAAACACATCAGTTTTGGGGAATGACACTTCCTTTAGTTCTCCTTTGGGCTAGGCAGTGGTTGCTGAACCTTATTCTGTCTGTCTTGTGCATCATCCCTACTGCAGATGAAGTATGGGACAATATAAAATCAAAAGCCGATTTAATTTTCTCAGTATAAAAGCCTTGGGCTTCCTCCAGCTTTACACCCCTTAATGCTCCAATGCATACAGCATGATGGTGCCATACTTCTCATCAGTGCAATGGCTACAAAAACAAATTCAAACATGGCAAAACAAATTCTGTTCTCAAGCAGAATCTCCTGATAGCTGGTGGTGGACTTGCAGTGGCATAATGAAGCATAGAATTTGCTTCAATGTGTTTTTAATACAACTAGAAAGACTTGGGCTATTTATTATGGGAGTCATATAAACAAGTCATTCAAACAAAATCCTCCTAATTTTACAGCAGTCTAGACGCAGCATATTGTGAAGCCATGTCTGAAGGACAGTGTCATTGAAGCTTTTATCCTTATTTCCAGTTCAGAGGAGAACTGGGGATAAATGTGGGAGTCTGGCACCTAACATATTATCCCATAGTACCTAAAAGGAGTGTCAGAGTTATCCGAAGAGCCTTTTGATTATCACATGATAAGAAACATTTATTTAATGCTTGCTGTGCTGCGATAACATTGGATTTACTGTGTTTTGCCAAGTTTGCACACTTTCTGTGGGAACTCTTCTCATTCCAATGAAATGGGATGATAGGAAGCATTTTATTAGAGCTTACTGGAAAAATGTAAAGTAAGTGCCAAGGAGCCAGGACTGTTGTCCAGCTGGCTGGAGACAATATGTAAGTTACAAAAAGTTGCAGGATTGCAGGGCTGCATGGAAATTCCCATCTGAGCTGATGCCTGGTCTTCCAAACTCGTACACCTTCCATGAAACACGTGCAAACCTTCTGTGCCAATCCTAAAAAATGTCTAGGAAATATACTGTAAGGGTTGCCTTAAAGTCAGCAAGATTTTGAAGAAATGGGTGTGTGAAGAGCTGATTGTGCTCCTGGAAGCCTCCTGTGCTCCTGGGGACATAATAGCAGCATGACACAGCATGACACTCCTGCACACCTTCAGGATTCACAGCTCATTGCCTCTTCTGGGGCTCTGTGAATTGGCACAGATAGGACAATGTTGTCCCATCTTCAGGCTTCACACGTCTCTCCTCTTTTATTTATCATGTGGCTGAGGCTCATCTTGAAACATAAAGCTTAACCCAGAGCTCTCTCAGTGAAGCCAATGACATCTGAAAGTAGAAAATGTATCCCAAATATCTATATGTCAGCATTTTCCTGATTACTACTTTTCCCCAGCATCTAATCTGAAACTTTCTTACTGCATTTTTAACTCACTGTTTTTTGTTTATTCATGAAGACATTTCAGTAATTAAAGTTTATGAATAATATTCTAAATGAGTGCATAAAATTAATTTCAAGAGACAGCAGAAGCAAAACCAAGAGTACTGTGGAGAGATTTGGAAGACTGGGTCTGATGTGTCCTTTTCTGGCACAGGAAACACCATAGGGGGAAGGAAGGCAGAGACTGTTTGTAGGAGGAGGCAATGGAAACTGCAGTCACTAGCTGATGAGTGGCAGGAGTGAGAAACATAACAACAGAAGTCACACGCTATGTCTGTCTGTCTGGGTGAGATGCATTATTGAACAAAGCACTGATGGAAAGATGAATTGAGATAGAGGGAGACATGTCCTCTTGAGCTACTGGGAAAAGGTGTTGGTTGATTTCCAGGACATAAACAGTTTAAATGAAGTTCAAGCTCCACCAAAGTCTATGAGAGTTTAGCCATCAAATTCAGCATGGTTACAATGGTTACAATTTTGCTCTTTGTGTCCTTTTTTTTTTTTTTTTGAGTAGGTGCAGCAGCTTCAGAAAAATGTCAAAATACAGATAGGATGGTATTAAATCTGTGAATGTATTGAACAAAGACACATTCAGATATAATATTAAAAGCCTTCAGCTAGAAGCAATCTAGCTCCTTAGTCCTGCAGCTGTGGTCTAGCCTGAGATACAGATCATCATTCTAAGCATGGATCAGATTTTACTGAAGAATAAAGGAGGTAAAAAAGCTTCTCAACAAAAATAACAAGAAAAATTAGCAGCTGTTTTCCCTTTGTATTTCTTCATGTGTCTGTGGTCATTCCCAATTTCATATCAATTTACTGCAATGATACAATATTGGCTACCACATGTGTTTAAATTTGAACTGTCAAATTTTAAGTTCTCGTATGTATTGTCTAGATATATATATAAAAATAACACTGACAAACAGAAGTCAAAATTCAGCAAAGTCCCTAAATGCCTCCTGTCCTGTGAATCAATGAGATACAGTTGTGTAAATGATAAATGTTTCAAGCCGAGACAGATCTGGAAAAAGTGAATGTTGGAATTTTTGGGAGAGGGCAAGAAAAATGGAAAACATAGAATGTTATATTTTTCTTTGATCTGATATGTTTTATTTGAAACAAAGCATTTAGTGTTGACCTTATTTAGTTATTCCCAAAACAACATGAGGCTAATACTGAAATGTAAGAACTCTTTCAGAATTAAATGTTGACCTTTCTGTACAATTGTCCTCTCTGTTTTTTTTCTTGACATAGTTGCAGTTTTTCAACAAACTGTAAAGTAGCCTAGCTGACATGTAAATGACCTTACAGCACTCACATGATCAAAAGTAAGGCAACATTAACGTGTTTTGCAACATTAAGGTGAAATAAAAGCAAAAGAACATCTGCATTGAGAGAAGATACATGTTGTCTTACAGATCAATGTGTGCAAAGAACGCATTCCAGCGTGTAAACTATCTGCAAAAGTTTAGCTAGTGTACAAACAGTCTCATAATGTGTTTGCATTTTGCAGGCCAACAAACACTCATCATTAAATAAATGAGGCCAGTCAAGATGTCTGTAACACAGCAAGAGGCACAGAAAAAACAGCAGCAACAGCAGCAATCAACTCCCCTCTCACTGTCTGCAAATATCCCAAACTTTTATAGCGTTCATTCCTATCACGCTGTTGGGAAGTGCACTATCTTCTGACCTCAATATCTGTACCCTAGCAGTGAGAAATTATCTTCTCGAAAGTTGGCAATTTGATCACCCTCAGAAAAAATATCAGAGGGTGACTAAAGGTCATTGGAATCGAGATCCTGCTCTTATTCTCACTCATACAGGCATGCAAAAATGCACACAAAGGCACATTTTCATATATATCTTATGGATGCAGACACACTTCAATGAGAGATTCTTACAGTACACATACTTAACTGACACATTTCACAAATGATTGCTGTGTACAGAATAATCAAGGAAACAGATTCATGCTTATTATTACTGAATCAGCAGCAGTCTAATAGTCTAATAGATTAAAAACATCCTCTTCTTTTTTTTTTTTTTTTCTCTCTCTCTCTCCTGTTGTGAAAGTGCCAGAGCTGTAAACGCTCCATGTAAGAGAAGTGAGTGGAGATGAAGCGACTCATGACCTCCATGATTTGTGAGCTCTCAGCCTCTCAGGTTAGGCCTTCTGGCTGCAACCCAAAATCCCAGAACATCAGCTACAGATACTTGGAGCCAATTGGGTTGGGAAAGAAGACAGTAAATGTCTGTTTCCGGTTCACAGGCTCCTTAGCGTCACCACATATTTTGGAAGTCTGTCTGGCTTCCTGACTTTAAGAGTCTCTTTCTTGATTTAGACTTCAGGGACCAGCAGTGAAAGGGAGGGAAACAAGGGTTATCTAAAACCTCATGAATGATCAGAACATTTTCTTTTCTTTGAGTTTTAACACTTTTGAAACCTTAATTTATTAGATTTTTTTTTAGAGAGATTTATAGTAATTCCTGTTAATATAATAAATTGTGACTCTTTATATGTTTACTCTTCAGATTTGAAGAGATGACCTAAAATAGATCTGAACTTTTCTTTTTCCATTCAATTTTCCACTGGTTTTGCTGATATTGGGGCTAGACATTGAGGTCACCGTAAACCCAAAAAGATTTGGTCTACAGCGAGACAGTGTTTTCTTCAGTCTGAAAATACTGCTTGTCCTACTTAAACTCAGACTTAAGTCAGATCTTATGAACCTTTTATACGTCTAAATTAACTCAATAAATTTGCTCAATCTGATTCAGCCTGTATGAGCATCTGCTTTTAATGTGGAAAGAACAGGATTTAGCAACACTTTGCATATTGTTATAAAACTATTTTTAATCTTGCTATGATAAGCAATACAGGACAGAGGTTTGGCTACCACTCAAAGTGGGGAAATGGTATGCAATTATGAGGGACCAAACCTGTTCTGGTCCATTAAAATAACTCAGTTTGGTGAGCAGCTTGTATAAGGAGCTGGAGTATGTGAGGGAAAAAACTTGGTTACTACAATGATCTTAGGAGGGAAAGAGATGTGGAGTATGCAGAGAGCAGGCATTATCTATGCTAGAAGCAGTTGTTAAAAAAGAAGGAAAAGATGAAAGTGAGGGGACAAGGTAAAACCATATAGGGGTCTTTTACCGTTCCAATGGTCATTCCTGGCATGGGCATTCACGTCATTCTATGCCAAGTTCTGTGTTGGTGGAGGAGACTAGGCTTTGGGATTTGGATTCAGTTAGGTGCATGTGATGGGGCTGTAACTCTCGAAACCTCAGCTACATGCTCAGTGCTGGTCCTTCTGTTATTGTTTTAATCACAGTACAGACTGTTCCCTCATGGGCAAGGACAGCATTCCTCATGGGCTCCTCATCAACTTGGCAGTATTACCCCACCTCAACTCCTACCCACATTTCCATACATTTTCTCATTCTTGCAAAAGTGGCTCTGGAAGGGTCACATTTCCGGGATCAAGCCTTCTCACACATTTAACTTTCTCTTAATCAGAGCTGACCTGCATATTCCTGGCAGCAAGCCCAGGCAAGCATACAAAGTACGGCATTCCCTTTTCATTCTAGACAGTTGCTCTTGTCTCTCCTCAGGCCAGAGTTCCTCCTATGCTGACCACCTCTTCCAGGCACAATGTGATTCTGCCTGTTGATGCAGCAGGCAGTGTTGAAAGGGACAAGAAAATCTGTCAGTGGCAAAGTCAGTGAAACACAGCTTAAACCAAATAGACTGCTGCCTGCATTACTGAAGAAAAGGCTTCGTAATTTTTAAGGACTGATGTTTTTCAATCATCTTGCAGTGGTGGCCACTGCCCAGATGCTGGATCTTGCACTTCATCACCCCATGAAAAACAAGAGTATACATGGCAAAACTGAACATAGCAAAAAAGGTTTCCTCAGAAGAGAAAGGTCTTGTTGTACTCTTTCTTGCATAATTTTAGAGATATGTCTACTCTTTTTTGATCAGAGAGTGATGCCACCAGACAGAAAGGGCAGAGGATGTTACGTCCAGGGTGATGTGGGTCACTGAAACACTCCTCCAGATGAACTCTGTCACCACAGTTGTGTTCAGGCCAAGCCATTGCTTGGTACTGGCCATTGTCCAGAGGCAGAACCTGTTGTGCATGTTTGTAGGTTTTAGCTTCATTCACTGCAGTGTACATCTAACAGTTATAAGAGGAGTCAAACACAAATAGGGAACGGTAAGACAAGTGATGGAAAATGTTCCCACTGCCGCAGACTGTTCATTCCCCAAAGGTGCTTGTGAAATCTTCTGGTACTCCAACAACTGGGATGCTAATCTCTGAAAATGGAGCTGTTGTAACTTTTGCAACTCCACATCATCAAAGGTAGGTTCTAGTGAGTGGAAAATTTTCCATTAAAATTTTTTTGCCAACTGAAAATTTCAAGCTCTTTTGTGTAAAAAATATTTGCTTGCCAGAGATCATTTCTTGTTCTTGAAAAGCTAAATTCCAGGACTTGTGGCTACGCATGGAGATCATGCTCAGTGTTTCTGACTACTTGTTCCTCTATTCTACACTGAAAATACTGACAACAATGGAATATCTTGTAGCTTACTTTATTGAGGTTTTGAATTTCTTACTATTATAATTCATTTTAGCGTGAGTCTGTGTTCATAAGCGAAGGTAAGATCCCAGAGATTTAGGGGACTCAGTCCAGTTCAAGTGTCTTGCTGTCCACTGAGGTCTTCTAAAAGGAGCCCAGAGATGAAACAAATTGTAGATCTGAGCCTCTCTCCAGATTTACAGGGGCATAACAGAAACTGCCTTTTGTAGCTCTGTCGCTTATTTTAGAGGCCTGTATTGCGTGTTTGCTCCTAGGCAGGATGAGAGCTACGAAGTGAATAAATATACTTCAACCACAAACGAGCAAGCAAATGGAAGGAAGTGCTGTTTAAAAAAATGCTTTCAGTGACTTATTCAAGTTACAAGAATGGCAAGAGGCATTTTCTAGGAAGGAAGAGTATTTCTAAAGTGTTTTATGCAAGATGGTCTATTTTATGTCTTCATTCTGGAAAAAAAAAAAAAAAGGTTAGGAGGTAACTACTGTGAACAGAATAGCTCTGGCAGTACATGAGTACTCCAGGGCTTACTTTCTTTCAGAAAGAACATGTCATATTGCTATGATCATCATCTGTTGCACCATCACAAAATATAATACTGAGATTATAATGCTGTTGTCTCTAAGTCTATTTAAGTATTTTTTTTTTTCCTCCAGTCTGATCTCATTCTACTGAAGGACAGCCAACTACTTCTCTCCACCTCTGTGGCCAAAAACTAGCTTCATGTATGACTTATTTCCTCATTAGTCTTACATATGTTGGATATTTCTCTAGTTGGTGAAATATTATGTTTGATGCCAGAAGAGGAGCTGAATATAGATCTCTTAATTGCGAACTTACAGCCATTAGTCACTGAGTACCTTCTTCTGGATTAAATAACAAAGAAAATGACCTAATCGAATTATCTATAGTGTCAGTGCAACAGCAAAAATGGGCCCGAGTTTGAACTTGGGATTCCAACTTCAGTTTTGGATTTACAAACTAATCACACTTCCAACTTACCTCAATTAATGAGTGCAACTCCATGTACTCTAGATTTTGAACACCATATTACAGAATAGTAAAAATTCAAAGCCTTAGTTCTTTCTCTTTAATAATGAGCATATTTGGGTTTGGATTCAGACTTCTGCCTCATGTCTTTAAATCACCTAATGCATACATTTCCTTTATAAACATTAACTTTTACTGAATGAAAACTACTACTGAAGAGCTAGGTTTGACTATTATTGCACATAATAATTAGACCTCTTTATCATACTCACTGCATTAGACTTTCTTTAAACTAACAAGGAAACTTCTCTTGCTCATCTAGAGATGAGCCAGCTTATTACCAGTAATAACTGCGTGTAAAGGAATGAGCTATGCCATGAAGGATAGTTCCTGACAATTGCAGCCTCAGTGGTAAAGTAGATAGGTAGGTACATTTGACTAAGAGTGGTTTTTCTATCCATCGCACAGTAACACCAGTGCTGTGTTCTTCAAAAGCAATGAGAGGACAGCAAAAATGAAATGCTGGTGTGTGCTACCTACAGGCACAAAATCAGGTAAGTAGTCTTTTTTATGTTTCTGACTGCTGACACATTTGATTACATCCATAGGATAGGCTACACTCTAGTACTCAACAGTGCATCACTATATTCCTAGTCAGAAACATATTTGCTTTGTGTGCCATTCTTGCAGGGGATTTTGTAATGATGCCTGATCGTTGCCACCTTGTCTACAAAGCAAATATTCAGAGTGGGGAGAAGAAGAATTTTCATTTGTGTGTGCAAAAAGGTGAGGAAATGAAACCAGCTTCCTGTAAAAGCTGAAACACACCATGCAAATATATAGCAAATATCCTCAATACTTTTCTACTAGCAACATGTGTTGCTTACAGACAGGCTTATATTCTTTGCTGCTGTGCTCCTTCTAAAAGCTGCATGCATGTGTCAGAAAATGTTCTCTTAAAAGTAGTCATTCATTATTATGGAGATTCAACTCTCTGCAAGGAGGCAATTCATCCTTGCTTTTGGACTCACAGAAGGAACAAAAATATGAAGACAGGAACAAAGCAGAAGTGTTTAAAGATGAACAAATACATAAAGATCTTTACTAAGTTAAGGTAGGAATGTTATTAAGGGAGCATTGTGGAATAATAAAGTGCCTTAGGTCAGCAATGTAAGCTCTTGGAGGATAGATCACTGCTCTCCCCACGGAGCAATTAACTACTCTTGTGTTAGGGAGGGGCGCTGAAGCTTCTTCCCACTTCTTCACACGAACACTGCACTTTCTCTGTCTCTGCAAAACGTTGCAAATGCCTTTTTTTTTTTCCTTTTCTTTCTGTTTCTAATCTTTTCCTGGATTACTGAATGTACAGTGAAACTTCTTATCTCATGCAGGAATTATGTTTATAGCAGAAAAGGAACTTAGGGACTGAATGCCTCAGGGACTTGGATGATGGGATGTAGAAACTTTTATCTGAGGTTGCTTTCTTGAATCAGGCCCAAGCTGGTAGTGACCTAAAATTGCCTCAGCCTAATGACTGTTTGGTCTCCACTGTGAAATGTGTTTGGTGGTCTCAGTTTAATTCCTGGTAAATACTTGTTTGCACACTAAATTACTTCCATAACTGGTATCCATTTGGCAGTCTCACAGAGAGGTCAAGGGTTTGATGGGAACCGGGACTGAGCTAGTCTTTCATGCTGTGAGCTGGTCCCTTCTAGACATGTGAACAGAAGAAGCAGCGCAATTACAGTGGGCCGAGGTATGTTTGCTTGTTTGCTTGTTAATCTGCTTCCTTTCAAGACCATAAACTGCAATACACTTACTGAAAAATTACCTTGATTTAAAATAAAGCTTCATTCATCCAGGCTCATTTCAAGAACCTGAAGGCCAAGTTACTTTCAGAAACTACAGATGATAAAAAGTTGATCCTCTCAGGACACATTTAGTCTGACTATCACAGTTGAAAGTATATATCTGGATGTCAATACAGTGCACAGATATCTTAATCCACATAAATAATAAATAATATCTGTAAAAATTCTGCAATAAATGATTCCCTCTTTCCCTTCTTCCTAATGTTCCTTTCTGGTTTCTTGATTTTACCGGTGATGGTATTTGTGTGACTACAAGAAGTATCACATCAGGGAGATCTACTGGTTACAAAAAATAAACCATGAAAAATAAGTACATAGTGGGCTAAATTAAATAAGATGGTTTGCTGCACTCAGACAGTGCAAAACAGATTTTTTTTCTTAATTTAAAAGCCTTCTGTTATTCCACACATCTACAAATTTAAAATTATGCAGACTGCTGTGAATAGCAGCCAAAGTGGAAAGAAAAATAGTATTCATCAATTATTTTCACACATTGTCAAAAGTGTGTTGAGTACATGTTTCTACAAGTGTGCATTCAAAACTGATAGGAGCCAGAGGTCAGTAAAATATTCAGCTCTCAGATGGCAATTTTTCAGTCACAGATTCATGCAAAAATTCATTAGGACCTTCCTGTCAGATTGCACTGGCAGAACTTACAATAAACCTTATGTGATCTGTCAAAATGGCACAATAAAATCCAACCATGGGCATTTTCAGACTGCATGCCATGTAAGAGCAAAAATAAGTTTAAGCACTGAAAATAACATCTGCTACATGCGTGGTCTTAGTGTGATGAGATGTGAAATGCAGAGAGAAATACAGATTGTTTGCTGTCATGCAGCAGATACAAAAGGTTAAGCTCCAGACCTGAAAGTAAGGTTTGACCACAGCTCCAGCCTATGCATGCAAACTCTTCAACAATTATTAGCGTAAATTGTATTAAATCCACTCCTGCCAGCTGTTTAGGATTTTCAAGACAAGTCTCTTACTGTGTAGTTATAGTATTTACCATTGTAATTTTTAATTACAGGCTCTCATATTAACTGGAGCCACATGATATTATCATGGTTGAAGGGAATAACAACAGTGTTGTTGGAAATCTGTAAGACCGTATGCCACCATCTGAAAATACTGAGGCATAATTAATTTTGCAGCAAGGTAGGTAGAATCAGCACTTTCCTATAGTATATACTTTGAAATTTGTACATATATTGTGCTTAAATGTTTTACAAAATACATGTACATTATATGGAATTATTTTCTAAACACGCACACTGTCTCAATTTTAAAGATATAATTTGCAGTAAATTTTGCAAATAACTTAGAAGCAACAATGTGTATTGTGATGTACAATGTACATGTACATGTGATAAAAAGACAACATTTGCAATATTGTGCTCTTTTCTTTCTCTTAATGAATTAACTAGAAATAAGTGTCTGCCTTTCATTTTTCTTTACTTGAGGTGAGTTCTGGAATAATTTCCTTTAAAATGTAGAGTTGATAAGAGCACAGAATGTGTTAGCTCATGTGTGTCTAAAAACATCCTAAAATTGGCATCACTGCAGGCACTCAGGTGCACAAAAACCGGTAGTGGAAAAAATGAAACAAAGGAGACACCAATGCAGCCAGCTATATGATAAACCAGAGTTTATGAATGTGCTTGTTTGTATTAAAGGAAGAGCTGGTCTGTCTTGAAAGTTGTCTGGTTTTCCCCAGTTTGTGTAATAAAAGATATTACCATTCCCCACGTTATTTCTAGAAGTACATTCCACTATTGAAATGGCCAGAATGGCCTAAAAATCCCCAAAACCAAAACAACCCCCACTTCTTTCAAGTCTGTGTGATCTTGGTATGCGATCTCTTCTTAACTGGACTTTCACAGAACAGAGTCTTCATCAGTCCTCCACTTTTCAGAAAAAGCTCATAGATGTAAAACTAAGCTTATGGCACAGCTGCACCTAGAAACACAGCACAGCTGTCAGCTGGGGAAGAACGGAGATTTTCAATTTCCAAAGGCAAAAGCATGATTTCATCTCCCTCCTCTACTTCTGAGAAAGTGTAAGGGTGATCCTACACTGCCTTCACTCCTGCCAGGCAAATCTACATGAATTGAATAAGAGCTGTATACATGAGCTACAAGGACCACATGGCTCAACATGGCAATTATCTTCTTAACTTATGAGAGTAACTGCCAAGAAACTGGTAGTGATTATATATTTCCCCACTCCGTGCATGCAGCTGCACTGGAAAGAAAGAGCATAACAACTCCGTCTTCAGTTTGCATGTGGGCAATCTCTTATTGAACCTTTAAGCCCTGAAAGCTTAGTTGTACCAATTCACTGTATACTGACTTACAAATACTTGCAGTGGGAAAAGGGGCAGGCCCTAGGTCATCAGAATTTTAGGAGGTAATTTCCAAGCTGCTGCCAGAGCTAAATGACATGTCTTAATAAAAGTTTCGTCTATGCATCGTAGCTGAGAAGAAAACTAATCTGTTTCCCAGCATTGTTTTGCTTTTCTGCAGTGCTCACATAATGCAAACCCATCACTACTGCTCTGTTGGCAGTTTCCATGAAGCTGATTTTCTATAAATCTGAGTATACTCTGTGCTAAATTGTTCCTTCTCCTGCATCGCCTTGCAGAGTGGTATTACTCAACACAGTATAAAATTCTTAGTCACTGCTACCACTGGCCTTTCTGTGGCACAGACCCAACTGTCTGTGCTGCATTCCTCATTTTATAGAACACACTGCAGCTTGTTTTTGTTTGAAGAGTATTGACCAACATCCTGAACACTGCCCATTAGGGTCAAGCATGGAACATTTCACCACCTGGGCTGCACCGTGTAGTGTAATTACGGTTGTACTTGCAGGAAACTGAGTCATCCACTCTTTGCTACTTCGATACACCAGAGTTGATCTCCATTCAAAGATGAGATCGGGGCTTAGCAGTTCCGTCCTGTGGTATGCTACCTCTCCAGAGGGAATGGTGATTTTCAGGCTCAGCTTTACTATGGCATTGAATTTCTACCCTCTACTTAAATAAAGATAGAGTTCTTTTGTCTAATCTGACTGGTCCTCATTGCCCAAACAATAAAGCACATTCTATCACTATAAATTCAAGTAAGCACTGAATATTAGAGGAAGAGGATAAGAGAGCAGAAAAACTAGCCAAGATTTCAATCACATGCAAAGCATGACCATGTCACCACTCTCATCCAAACGCCCAAAGACCACCAGGTGGAACAGCCTGAACAGCTTTAGTAAAGCCTAGTAGAGGCAGAGTGATGAGAAGAAGGGTAGGATGGAGAAAAATCTTTTGTAAATATGCAAAGGACAAATGCCAGTCACTGTTTAGGCCTATGTGTGACCATTTCCTGAAGATAAAGGTTCAAGAGGGGTTTATTATCCCAACAAACATATACCTCAGAGAAGGAGGTGGAGCAAGGTTGTGTATTTGCTGTACGTGCACTGTGACACCAGTTGCCAGAATACCAACAGAAGAAGCAGGATGTTATATGCACATTACTCTTCCATGAGGCTCTAAGAGGTGCATATCTCTTGAGGCAGGAGTTCCAGGGGTACCTTACCTCCTTCTTTTCCCCAGAAGGTCAGGCATGTCTACTTCATGTTTATATACTTCAGATTGTTCTTCCCACTGATTAATCTGTGAGTTAATTAAGTGTGGCAAAGTTGTTACAGCAGAATACCTGAAATAGTTCATTGTCTCATCGTAATGTACTGGGCTTGGCATATCTACAACACCCACGACAAAAACATGCTATTGATGACAAAACCTGAAAGTCACCACAAGCCTTTCATAATCTAAATTACAGAGACAGTGTCTGAGTAGCAATCACATGGCAAAGATTCTCTCTATGTGTTCAAAACCATGCGCAATTAGGTAGAAAGTTTAAGAGGTGGACAGGGTCATATCACCTGCAAATCCACTGGGTTTTAGACCTCTCCTTAACATGGGCTGAGAAGGTGGTACTCCTATAACATGTGAAATGGTTGTAGTCATACAACCACAAGCATGTGAAATTTTCCTCTCCAAATTTCAAGTTGTCTTCTCATCTATGGCATCATAGGCTGGGATTTGTGTTGTGTTATCACATTGATATCCACCAATAGTGGCGATGGTTTGACTTAATGATCTCATAAGTCTTTTCTAACTTTAATGATTACACAATTCTAGGGCAAACTAACTGATCATTCTGAACCAGATTTACCTATTTACATAAGGCAAGAGCTCCTCATGACTTCCCTGATCCTTGGATTGTCTTGTGAGCCTGACTCCATCCCACACCAAATTTTCTACCCATCAAAACTTTTTCTCTCGCTTCTTGCCTGATTGGTTGGAAACTACAGGTTATTTCTCCTTTTGATTCCCTGGCAATTTAAAAATAAACAAACAAAAAAGAAAGCCTCCAAGGGTTCTGTTAGTACTCCATGTGTTTCTTTATACCCCCATATGTGTACGTGCACAAGTGTGTATATGTGCCTGTGTCCAGAAGGTTTCTCTCAGTCTGCTTCATTCATGGAGTCTGTATGCCTCTTGTGATCAACACTGTACTCATTCTGCGATCAGATCTGAGACATGATTGCCTTGTGAAAGATATAGTTGAGGGAAATCTGAAAAGAACAAATGCAGCACAAGCTACTTACAGGATCCCAAAAGTCAGCTAAAGAACCAGAGAAATGGTTATTTAGTCCCTAACAACTAGCAGGTAATGTAATTTTGTTTAGATAAGGTACTGGGCATGAAAACAATTTGGACTTATTTCTATTGAGCATATAGCAATAAATGTGGCAACTTCTGAAAAGTGTTTGAGAAGGCATAATTTTGAAAAGGCAAAGTTTTTTATATTTTCCAGCTGGGAGTTTCCTTAGCTGGTTTAAATGATTCAGCAGAATGAACAATTCTATCTGGATTCGAAAGGCAAATCCTAAGTATTCACATCTACAAATATGAGGGTTACTCAGTCAAAGAACTAAACTCTATATCTGGTCTCTACAGAATCAAAATGGAGAGTAACTACCCACGTCTCTTTACTAGAAATTTGGTATTTGTTTCTTACAACTATGAGTTTGGGTCCTCTCAAGTAGAAATAGTTACTCTGGCTATTTAGTTGTAGGTTGGCTTGCTTTGTAATTATATAATATCTTGATATAATAGTAAGGGAAAAGTGATTGTTCTTTTCTACTGATGAAATTTTCACTCTCTGCCTTTTTTTTTTTAATGGACAAGACAGAAAAAAAGTCAGTGATGACAGTTGTTGAGGGACTTGATTAAGGAACATCTGAAGCAGCTGTAGAGGAATTTCAACAATTATCCATATTATCTGTAAACTTGGAATCTTTATTTAGAGTAATAAATTATCGTTGTGTGAAAACATCAGAATTGTGCTGATTTACATAGCAAAGATTTGATTTCTTTTATTCATTGGCTTTCATCTGTTGGAAGTTCTTATTTATTTCTTACAAAACTGAAAATCAGAATAGCTGTTCTGCTGTTTTGTTAGAAAATTGGAAAAAAACCCCAATTTTTGCTCTTGCTCATTTAATTGTCATTGGATTTTTATGGAAAGAACTACCTTTCTCAATGCTTGTGTCCATCTTATAAACACATTTATATTTTTAGCAGAAATTCCTTATTCAAAACTAGTTTAAGTATAAAGGCATCTTGTAGGTTTTTAAACACATTAAAGTTGTACATAATTTTAACTTTAGTTTAAAGCATTCAGGCTCTTTGATATGAACCAAAATGGAGCCTTCTACAAAATGAAAAAATATCTCTATTTAGCTGAGTTGTAAAAATTCTTCAGACCACAGAGCTGAAATCTACCTTGCTTTTACCTCTGAACATGAAATCCTTGATATTTGTAATGACTAGTAAACTTTTTTTTTCACCCAGTTTATCCATTCTCTTCCCTCATAAATCTCCCATCTTAAAACATGTCAGACTCATACAGGAAGGAGTCCTGCAAAGAAACTTGGGCTGTGCATGTGAGTACATGGCGCAGTTGGGCACCAGCTGACTTACAGCATTGTCCCTGGTCAAAGTCTCCTCTTTGCAGAGCATGGCTCCTGCAGAGCCTGTGGCTGAGACTGGAGACACTTTGGTTTGTACCAGCACTAACAGAGTCATTGCTTGCAATAGGGTGATGACGTGTGCATGGCTATGGCCAGTTTCACTTTGAGTTTTCAGGTTCGTGCAATACTGAAACTCAAAGCACAGATAGAGGAGGGAATGCCCCAAAGTGAGCACACCAGCTCCAGTTTCCAAAACCTATGCAAATTGTACTTGGTGTGTTCTGCACAGCCTTACCTGACAGATCATACAACTAGCGCATTTACAGTTATGAACTCAGGCTTCCCAAACGGTTGCACTAAGTTCCTCAAAAACTCCTTCTTGCATCCTCTGATGCAGGAGGCAACTTTAACATCTTTAATAAACATTCCACAGAGCCCAGCTTGTGCTGTCTGTGTGCCACGCATAACTCATTGAAATACAGTGGGATTTAGGTGACATGGAGTTTTTGTACTGGTTAAAGTCATGGGATGAATTTCAGAGGAAAACAGTGTAAATTGACCACACATATAGCTTCAACTACAGTGGTAAGAAAAATATGACTCTGCATAGATAGCCTGATTTAGATGACAGCATCTTTTGTGAGGGCCGGTTTAATTGTGTCATGGCCATTACTTCCAAATGGAGCAGTCAAAAATATTCGAGGGAAAAGATTGCCAGAAAAAATCTGAAGTTCTAATATATATTGCCAAAATGTTACCTTTTTTTTTTTTCAATGCTTTCAAAGGACAAACATAAAACTACATGCTAGTGCAGGGTGAGATCTAGAAATGCAGGAAATGCCCAACTTGTGGTACTGCCACTCAAAAATTAGGGTTCTGTTTCAATTACAGATATTAAAATTTTTTGGACTGGAAAGAACTGTTCCTTGGAAATTTTGACAAAGGGGAACCTGTTTGACTTAATACTAACTTGAATTATCACTTGAAAAGGAAATTTATGAAGATACCATTTCACAGAGGATCATCTCTATCCATTTATGAGCACAAGATAGAACAGGATTAATGAATCACTGACTTGTGATTCTATTACACTAAAAATTGTCTATTTTCCTTCCTCTTCTCCTCATTTCAGAGAAGGAGAAAAATATCATATAAGGCTTTTCATTACATGGTGAATCTGGTTTTGACCATTGTAGGTTTGCAGGTATATCATATATATAGTATATTACTGATTCACATTCACTGTCAAGTTCTATCACAGCAGCTCCACTAAGTAATGCCAAAGCACTAATCTGAAGTAAGTTAAGTTTTACTAAGGGGTGTTTCATTCTAATCCTTAAATAATTCACCTGCCTGTGATGTTAATAAAGTGGCTCAGAGAAGTAGCATTTGATCAAAAAAAACACAGACGTCACCAATAACGTGAAGAGATCCTGCTTAAAGCAGTTAACAGCTGCAAATCTATGTGTAACAATAAAATGTATTAGTTAAAGAAATGTGTATATAGTTAAGTACACTTAGATTTTATTACTAAAATGTATAATTGGATACAGTGCAAAATATAGGCAGTAGGGCTTTTTATTACCTTCTCAAGTGTTCGGAAACAGCACAGTGGAGAATGAGGGATAATTCACTGCATTTTTGTGGGCAGCACCCAAATGTTCATATTTCCCAATGCTTTTTCTTTATGGGAAATAAAGAATGCACTGGGCAACAACTTGTTTTTTTCCCATGTAAAAATCATGTGCCAGTGATTCAGTAGTTCCTAGTTTTTTCTTGTGCTTATAAATGGGCAGAGGAATGACTGTCAATGAAACTACAAAAGGATAGAGAAGACCTCAGAAAGTTGACATTCCATGATATATTTAAGATAAGACAGATTCAAACAAGTCATTGGCTTGCAGTTGCACAACTGTCTGGATTTTTTGGATGTAGTTCATTTCATTACAGTCTCCTGAAATTCTGACTTACGCACTATTAGGAGCAAAACAATTTGATGAGCTGACATTACAGTCACTCCCCAATGTTAAAAAAACATGAGTCAGGGAAATCTAGGGAATGGTTTTAAGAAAACCTTATGCTCTTTTGTTTGTTTTTGATTTCTGAGCCATTAGGGTGCACTCCCTCCGGATTTTCTGGCTTTCCTCTGCACCAATGAAGGATGGAAATGTAAACGGATAAGTAAAAACACAGTCTAAGAGTCTCATACAACAAATCGTCTCCAGGATTTGGATTCACAATGAACTAGCAATGTCCCCTATCATCATGGCTAGGCTTCGTGAGCGAAGACATGGGAAGGGCTCAGAACAGGCATGTTATAAGCAAGTCAGTGGTAAGTTTATACCATGGGATAGCAGTGGAAATTATAGATTCGTGATGTCAGAGAGGAGGGGGCTGCTAGGGCTGCTCTTTTAAGAGATAATCAAGGTCATTCCTTGCACTAAAGCAACAAATAACAAAATCAGAACTGTGACCTATGTATGTACTTAGCCAATATTTCTTCCAAACCCTTTTTTTTTTCTAATTTCTAATCTGTGTGGTAAAAAAATGTCAAAATGGAAAAGAAGAGAAAAAGTTAAGTTCATTTTTTTCTCCTAAAAATATAAACTTTTCTCAGTTTTTAAATGACTGAGATTGCCTCAGGTCTGATTATAAAGATTGTTGGGTTTGGTTTTTTTAATAACAGTAGTGCTAAAACAATATGGGAACAGAAAGTAATCCTTGTGATTTGTATAGCTAGTTCCAGCTAAGTCAAGTAAAATTTCAAATATCAGTATTGAGTAGTGCACTTTTCTATCCCCCTGTGCAGGAAAACGTACTTGAAAAACTTTAACAAAGGAAGAAAAAAAATTAGAAAGTCAACAAAAATTATGAATTCCACAAACCCACAACTTCTGTTCAAATTAGATGCAAAATCATAAAACAAAAAGCAGTCAAGATAATCCACTTCCTTAAGGCAGGTAACAGGTTGTTTCCTATGTCCTGTGCCCTGTATAGAAACAGCTCATATGAGAAACAGTGGAATCTTATAGCTGGTTCTTCTGCATCACCTCAATTCTGCATCTGTGTCTCTGACCTCATGAAGGCTTGGAGCATCTTCCGCATTACATGATGTTTGAGAACAGCCATATTTACTGTTAAGCTCCTTCCTTTATAGTCATTACTCTTTCCTATGTAGCTCTTTAGGAAACCCACTATTGAAAGTTACATTAACTTCTAACTTCTATATGATGCATATTGAATCTATAGGCTTCAAAAGGCTAATTTAACTCAATAATCCATTCAAGAGAGTGCTGATATTGAGTGGCAGTGCTCTACTATTTTTTACAAGCAATTTGCTGAGTGACAGAAGAAGACAGTAGAAAATGAAGGAGCAAAACATTATAAAGTGATCCAATAAGAGTCAATTAAAATTGTGGAAACTCTGAACCACAAGAGTTGATTAGAACAGAGCCGTGAAAGAGTGTAATAGGTGTGAACACCTTTCGGTGATCTACTATTCCTTACACATGCAGAAGAAAAACTTGGAAAGAAAAACACTTGTGTGAAATTGGCTTTAGTGAAGAACAGCTGTTATGATATTTGGGAGGGTGCTTGGAAGCCGAGAAAGAAATGGTACAGTCAGTTAAATGAGAACATGCTGAGTGATGGAGAGATTTAACGAGAGACCAAGAATGGATGTGGTGACTGCTATAGCTAAACTGTTATGGTTTCCCATCAGGCAAGAAATCACAGCTTTCTCCCAGGTTTGTCACAGATTGTGAATTTGTAAAGGCAAGATAACCTCTCTGTCTTTCTGGTTCTCCATCTGACAATGAGGAATAGAGAAGCACAAGTTGCTACAGGACTCGCACCACTCTTCCATTCCTGGGGGTTGTTCAAATACCATGGTGTTGATAATCTTGCCCCTATTAATAGATAAAAATAATATGTAAGACAAAATGCAGGTTAGAAAAGTTCTAAATGTATTTTGAAAGTTTTCAAGCTTCATATTCTCTTTTCATATGTTACCCAACACTGTGATATCAGACCGCCTTCTAACAGTTATGTGAGCAAGATGACTAACATCTGTCATGTTCTTTCTTCTCCTAGAGGAAAATTGTGATAATTTAAAATACATATTTATATCTTCTTCACTGCATGATTTTGTTATTAAAAGCTGGGACAAAGAAGATTGTTTGCTCTAGGAGAAGAGGTATGAGCACCTCTGGCAGCCAAAATTCTGCAAGAGGTGATTCAACAAGTTTGGACTAAGTCACTGAGAAAGTCCTGTATCAGCACAGTCTATTGACATAATTGGGATTTACTTTTGTTAAAGCAGCCTGCATTGCATTTTCAGATCCTGCTTATGATCTCTACCACAGGATCATGATCATCCTGCTTATGATCTCTATTGATAATACACTCTAGCATGAATGAAGATCTAGTTTTCTGTGTTACATGAAATCTGCTGCTATGCAGAGGTATTTCCAGGCATTGCCATAGGTACAGACCATAGTCCATAGACACTACCATGTTTATCTTGGAGTTAGATAGGACAAAACTCATAGATACAGTATGAGTATTTAATGACCACCACTCCCGAGAGAGAAAAAAAAGGAAAACAACAAAAAGATAGGCAGAGATTTTTTTTCATGGAGTTTCTCAATTGTTACTTGGTTTGACTGGATTAAGTGTTTTGTTACAAATCACTATTCACTTGGCATTAGAAAAGCTTGGCCCAAAATGTGGTCCAAAGAGAATTTCAAAGGTTCAACAATTAACTCTCTGCTGCATCCCACCAATACCTACAAAAAATACATTATCTGAAAAAATACCATAATTGAGTGCCTTTCTGGTTTTGTAATAATTTGTAGGTAGCTGAAAGGGAGACAGGTAGGCATAAAAGGAGATTCTCAGAGGGCAAGGTCGACTGCTACTCTCTGCGTTCTGTTTCTAATCTGATCCAGTCCTCAATTAAAACGTCGTGATTGTTCCAAGTAAGTTTTTATTAAGAAAATAAAACCACCAAAGGGGAGGTTGTGCAAACTATGTGGAGCTTCAGAAAAGCAATGACTTACACACATACGTAGTGGACAAGCACAGAGGTTTTACTCACCCATCTTCTGGCACGTCCCAATGCATGCTAACTTTCCCCTGGGAAATCATCATTTCCCATTGCCAACATTGGGCTTGAGAAAAGAAAACAATATTTACAGAAATAAACATGCCAGCACGTCATACTATCTTTTGGGCTTTCTTGCAAGATTTTTAAGAGAACAGAATATAAAGGACGTATTTTAACAGATAGCTGTCACTGATTAACACCTTTCTTTGGTAACTCCAATTAGTGAATATTCAAACTCACTTATCGTTCCTCTTCTTGCTATTGTTTCTACTAGGGTTAATATGTTGATCTTTGAAAAATTGCTATATTACAAAATTTTGAATGAAAAAATAAAAGGCAGTAATGAACTGCCTTATTTTTCTGGAGTAGTCAGAGCTTTCTTCTTCCATTGTGAATTATGCATTTACATTGCTCAAGTCTTGGTACAAAGTAAAAGAAGCAATGACATTTCCTTCTGGATCCTTTCTCCTGTTGACTTTAGAATGTTTTCCAGAGTGTGGAGGGCAGTACTAGCTTGCCTCTGCAGTATGTGAGCTAGGACCATACACTGTCTGAAGACTTCTCTATCTAGAGCTTCTGTCAGCAGGAGTAGAAACTCTTTCTGTGTCAAGGGCAGGATCATCTCAGTTTAGATTTCTTTACCACAGGGAAGGAATATTGTAAGTCTCTCTTTCAGGGTTGTGCTTCTGCACAGCTTTCTTTCAGAGTAACCTTATGTCAGTATTTTAAGACCAATGTGAACATGCTTACTTTTTAAATCAGTGGGTACTTTGGGTAAGCTACTACTTAGTAGATAGCTGTTTTGACATCTTTTGTAAAATAGTGTTGGCGTTGAATGAATACTAACAGAGAAGTTAGAGTGAGATCTGCAAACATGCTTATTGGCTATGTTACACACTGGATTCAGATCTGACTGATATTTCTAAGTGAAGGTGGATTTATTTTTTATTCTTCAGAGCAAAATCTATCCTAGGCTAGTGCAAACAAAAGGAATCTTAGCGGTCAAATTTTTGGTATTTCACTTGCGGAAACCGAACTCACAACGCAGGCTTCGTTATGAGAAAGGTGTGTTTATCCTGCGCAGGGAGCAGGGTTACAGATTAATTCCAATTCCCCGCTCCCCGATCACATGCCTGTCCCGGGCTTACATCCCCCTCCCGAGTGACGGCCGTCACACAGCTCGGGTTGGCCCCTCTTGCTCCAAGCCCACCCTCTTCTCTGCCCCGTCCCTTCGAGGGCTGGGCTTTCACTGCCATCATCCCCCAAAGAGAAGCACGTCCTCCTCTTCTAGGAGACCTTGAGATGTTGTTCCAGGCTGTTGTGATGTCTGGTTTTCGTCGTCTCTGTCCCCCTTATCTGATGTTCGTGTCTAGTGTTTACAGAACTTGCTCTATCCCAGCCCTGTGTCCCAGCAGGGCCCTGACTTCCCTTTCTAACCCCAACTCATATTCTATTCAAAAATAAACACCTACTCACTTCAGTGAACAAAACTTACAGCTTTCTCAGACTGAAAAGTGAGAAATGTCATTCTCTCTTACAATCTCCCACGTCAAACATTTCCTCTTGAATTTTTATGTATGAGCTGTACATAAACTATTAATTTCAGAGCTAGCTACTCAAATGGACCACAGAATTTAGTTTCTAAGGTGACTGCCCTCCATGCCCAGTTAAGTTTAAACTGGATACATCAGTATTTCCTTATGCAAGTAGTTCCTACAGATGCAGTCTCCTGTGTTGCATAAACCAGTAAAATCTGTTTGTACATGATGAAGTAGAAAACAATTGTTCAGCAGTGGTTTACAATCCAACCCTAAAAATCAGTTCTAAAAGCAGGAAAATGACAAATACTACAGCATGAATTATGAGGTGCTCCAAATACTTCTTCATTGTTGACCATTCATGTTGCATACCTTATTCAACTATTGAGGTTTTTTTATATTGAATCATTAATATTAGGTTACTGCATTTTCTCTGTTTACTACTGAGTGCTCATTGGCCTGGTTTACAAAACAAGGCATGCCTTGTATATGAGTTTTTATCATAAAACCAGAACACGTTTTCTCAAAAGAGGTTCTGTTAGTCTCACATGTACACTTGCAGGCTTGTAGAGAGTAAACAAGGAATATTTAGTAGCTTGTTTTAGATAGTGAAGTTAATTTCTTATAAAAAGACTTGTCGCTATATATGATTAGCTTTGTGAATTAATGTCTTCTAAAGCCCAAGAGTATTAAGACATCCAGTGACTGCTTTCCATGGAAACCCTTCCTCCACTGGCCTTGTGTGTGGAACAATTAATATGCTTTGTATCACAGTTTCAAAAGAGAAAAGCAAAACTCTCTATGAGAAGTCTGTTTAGTTAGTATGGAAATGGGGGCTGGATTAGATGATCTTTGTAGGTCCCTTCCAACCCAAACCATTCTGTGCAATAATGGCTGCTGTATGCCATGAGGGGTGCATACCTGACTGAAGCCAACTCACTAGTTAGACCTGGCACAGCAATTTCTTGCACAGAATGGCACATTCTGAAGTGAAGGTGAGTGTGTTTGTTGAAGGCAGCAAGACTTTACGGTGTGTTGTGCACTTCAGTGGTATATGATTCCCAATATGGACCTGTGGGAATTTTCAGTGGGAAAGAACATGCAGCCTTTGATGTCACTCCTTCAGACAGAATATAACTGTCTAATGTTTTCAGTTCACTAAGTCCAAATGCAGTTCGATTTACACAGATTCTACTGACCCATCTTGGAGTGAATCTTTAATTAGTTCAGAGAAGAAATGAAGTCAATACAGTTTATGCAAGCTGCCCTGTGCAAGCATACCACTTGCATTGGCAGGCTAGAATGTAGCCAGTATCCTTTTTCCTTTCTGAAAAGACATTATTTTAACGGATGATTAATAGATATTCTACTCTGATTTCACAAGATTCCATCTCACTTCGGGGAAAAAAAAATAATAAAAAAGACAACTTTTCTTTCCCCCCCCCCCAGAAGTTCAAAAGCCTTATTTGAAGATAATTTTCCTGCCTTATAAATTTCTAAGGAACTAAAATGTGTCACAGGTGGAAATGACATGCTGCAAACATTATTCTTATTCTAGTTCACCTGTTTTGTTCCTCTATACTATTCTCTAAAAGAAACTGTGTTAATAGCTATAAAATCTAGGGTGAAACATCCGTAACTTCCCCTAAAAACCACTTTAGCTTTGCACAGACACCTAGGTTTAGCAAGCTCTAGATCTTGTTGAAAAGTAAAGGCAGGAAAAAGTTTAAATAAACTATGTAAAGTGCAAGCAAATTAGAAGAAACAGTAATAATTATTGTGGACTAAGTTGTCATATGTAAGTGACATCATTGTAACTTCTCTGAAGATCACAGGATCCTGACTTTAAAACACAGGATGAAATCCAACTGCAAATTTGGCAAGATTAGCAAGTTTTCTTCCTTTCTTTGCTTGCTTGCCTGCCTTGAGAAAAACACATGCTATTCATTTTGCCTTGCATTTGTACAAGTACGTACCAAGTATGCAGCTCATATTCCTGGACAGAAGTAAGAGAATAGTGGAATTAGTTGATTTCCAGTGGAAAAAGCAGGGAGTGAATGGCTACTGTTTCTGAAATGGCCACCCAGGTGCGAATCTGCTTGTCTGATTTAAAGGGGCAGCCGCAAAAATACAGGCAAAAAGTTCATGTTGAGGTTAATCCTACTGGGAGCTAAAAGAAGAGAAGGCAGGTTTTGTGCTGTATTTCCTGCTGTTGCGTCAAAGTGGAAGAGCCCCTCTGTAAGCTTGCCATCATGAATTTATGGCGAAATTAGGAAAAGTACTGTAATTGCCTAATAATGGCTGCCATCACTGGGACCTAAAGAGCACTCAGCAGCATGCAAAATGCAATCAGTCATCTTTTGAGTTGTATACTATCTTGGAATGTCTTTTGAGAAGCTGAGGCACCAAATAACAGAATGAAATAAATGTGTAGAACTGTTCCCCTGACAGCATGACTCATGCCGATCATCCTCCTTTTCGGTTAACTTTCTAACACCAGTGTGATTGTCATCTTTATCAGGTGTGGTTCATCTTACAGAAAGTCACAGACATTTGCCACAGTCACAACCCATTTCAAAGTACAATAACATGAAGGAAGGATAGTCTTGTGGCTTTATTTCTCATAATGTTTACTCTTGACATATAGAAACTGAGATAAAATTCTCAGATGGTAATTCACCGAACCCCCTAGAGATCAACTCACCACACTGCAACCATCTTAATAACAGCAAATAAACTGGAAATAAATAACCATCACTGCTGATAAAATAAGTGGGTACTTAGATGTAGGTGCAGTTATACGGGACCATAGGTATAAATGCATACATAGTTCCATGAGAATGAGGAAATGCCATTCAAGACAAAGAAAAAGATAGCTAGAACCACCCATACTGCCTGGATGCTCTGTGAAGTTCATTTTTAGTTTATCTTAAATAGTTTGAAGTGACTATTGAAAATTTCCACTGTCATTTAGACACCTACATCACACCTATGCTTATCTAGACACCTCGGCTCAAAGATGAGATAGAAAATCCTACCTAGGAATTATATGTTATCTAGTGGTCAGACATGTAATTCTGTGAGATATCAGAGAATGGGAAGATTCTTTACCAGTCTGGTACTTCTTACGAGTTTAGTGGTGGGTTGATTTATAGTTCTTCTGTGCTGCTCCTGGGATAAGATCCATCACTGTGCTTTCCAGGTCCAGCACAGTGTGCACTGGAGGCACATCCTTTGTCTGTTGTAGTGTCTCAGTTTCTTACAGACCAGTGTCCTCACATAAAGTAGCCAAGTGCCTACTCCATCTCTACTCATTTCTCAAAGTAGAGACTACCTTTTTAAATCTTAAATTCCGTGACTTTTACCACATGTTGTATGAGATTTGCATGTAGATCTACACATGGTAGACTACACTGGTCTCATTTCCCTATGATGAGGAGATGCCAACAGCGCTCAGAATCAGGAGAGACCTGTTAAATAATAATAAATCTGTTAAATAACAGATTTTGTCAAGGCTTGACTGCATATCAGACTGTCTACACCAACTTAGCATATCTCATCACACATCTTCTATTCCTAATAAGTGGTGTTAGTAGTCCTATTCTCTCCTGGTTAACTGTTTATTCTGCTTATTCACCTCAGCTGATACTTTGTGAGTCTCACAATGTAGTCTGAAAAGTACCCCGAACAAGAGAGATCATTCATGTTGCCAGTTGAACTGCTCAGGTCATAAGAGGTCTCAGAGAGAGAAAAGCACAAGGCATATTCCTGTCCTGCAAGTTGTGCCCTTGTAGACAGTTACCTGGAGGCTTTTAACTACAACTATGACGCTGGAAGATCCCAATATATATAGCATATGGCACCCCAATAAGTCAATTAAACCAGCTTTTCAGTCCAGAGAGATCTCATCTCCTTTGTTTTGGCTCTGGGCAGTGTAGGCAGGTTCAGGATGGTCCTCAGATGATATACAGATAACACTCTACAACAGAGTTTTCTCTAGTCTTTGCCACAATGAGCATTTTACTACCATGTAAGTAGAATCATAAAAATGTTGGTTACAAGAAACTTCTGAAGACAGTCTAGTCCAGCCTCCTACTCGTTGCAAGATTCCCTTCCACTCAGGATCAGGTAACCCACGTTTTTATCTCTCCAAGTCTTAAACACCCAGTGAAAGGATTGCACTGCTGTGATGAAAAAACTCAAAGTCTTTTTTCTAATATCCCTCCTGAATTTAGCAACTTGGGGCTGTTGCCTTTTGTTTACAACAGAGGCTCCTGAGATGAGTTTAGCTCCATTGCAATGCCCCTCTAGGCAACTGTAGGCTACTACTGACAAGTCCTTTAGCCTCCTCTTCCATAAGGATGACAAGACGCCTTTGCCATCCTCAGCATTTTCCTGAATTGCAGTAATCATGAGAACACCATGTATCTTCTAGGCTGTAGAGGCAGAGGAACCTGAAATCTTATACAAAATGTTCCTCACAAACCTCAAAACATTTGCACTTTGCTATCCAGTTTCATTGCAAGAGAAAGAAGATGCAAAGGAAAGACCAGAGATGGGTGACTATGGTGCTGAGTATGTGGGAGAAGCATGTTCAAATTCCTAGTGTAGAATGGGAAATCCCTGTCCTGAATCAGGTAGAGCACCTGGGTCTGCCACATGTCTGCCTTGTCCCTTCATGACTCAGCTATTAAAGTGACACATTAATCTCACCAGTACACATAAATGATAGAACATTTCTGATTTCATTTCAACATGGAGCAAAACCAAATCCTTAAACTTCAAAGTAGTCATGTGGCAGAATTGCTGTCCCTTAGTCAGTCAATTTTTACCGGCATCTTTCCTCATCTCAGTTACTTTGGGTACTACTTGCCATAATTGTCCCTGGCCCATTATATATTAGAAAAGGGAAAAGGTAAAAAGAAGAACTATTTTAAGGGTTTTCCCTTACAGCAGCAAGTGCATGCTTGTAAAACAGTATTTGGTCTCACACAGCATGACTTGATTTTCTGGTAAGTTTCTGATGAGTTTCTGGAAAGCTTATGCTGAAGAAGGGTCTCCATCAAAACACCAATGGAATCTATTTAATGATGTTTCCAAAGGCAAAATTCTGGAAACTGTTTGCTCTCATGTCTTCTTTAGAGTCATCCTAGGCTGGCAACATCTCGCTATATCCTCACATTTTATTTGCCCATGGCCTTGCCTGTCTATCTGTTGTTGTTTAACCCTACTAAGGAGCTGAGCACTGCCCAGTTGCTTGCTCACCCACCATCTCTCCACCCACAGCAGTAGGGTGGAAAGAATCAGAAAAGTAGAAGGAGGAAACCTGTGGATTGACATAAAGGCTATTTAACAGGTAAAGCAAAAGCCGCACACACAAGCAAAGCAAAATATGGAATCCGTTAATTACTTTCCATCATCAGGCAGGTGTTCATCCTGCAATGGGTTTCCATCTTTATCCAGGTGAAAGGGATTTACGTGTAGTGTCTAAACAGTGAATGAACATTTCACTCTGCCTAACAGCACTGGTTTTTAAAATTATAAAATTGATGTGGGGACTTGGAAGGATATGGAATTAGGGTTTGCAAACTCTAATGAGTTGTATTTGAGGCTCATAACCCTTGTTTCCAGTTCTGTGTGACTCAGTTTCTTTATTGGCTGCTGTTTATCATGGGCATGTCTCAGATGCTCAGCAAAGAAATTCTGTGGATCCTTAAATATGAACCATGACTGGGGAGAACCTCTGAAACTTATCACTTGTAAAGATGCAGGAAAATGACCTTGTGATTTTTCTCATGTTCTTTCTAACGTGTGATATGATCAGACAAATAACAAATAGGGAAAAAGTGATTTCTGGCAAACAAGTAAGAACTACTTCTGTCCACATCAGGAATTATTATGTCAAATTCTACAGTTTGCTTGAGACCAAGTGATAGCTTGTGGTATGACTGAATCTACCAGTAAATTTTATTGACACATGGTTTTAGTCATAAATGTACTTATTAGATTGTGCAGAACACAGGTATCACTTGAGTAACTGTCTCCACATCTGCCCAGTGACATGAGTCAAATTAGTTGCACACATTTAGTATCAGGAAATATGAACGCTCCGATAATATTTACAGTTTCATGTAATTATCTGTAAATAGTGTTTGTCATATAGCTGCCACAGTAAAGAACAAAGCTGTACTAGGACTGTCATAATAATGCCAGAAAGAGAGCACAAGTGTGATAAAACAGCAAAATGTCTTCAGTTCCTTTCCCCATTCACTGGGTTACATAGTAGAGAATGCAAAAGCCCAGCTGTATTTTTCTTGTATCTCAGACAAGGTTATCCAATTGTGTGTGACTTCAGACTCAAAACTCTTACCATAATGCTTGTGAATCATTAATTCAGAGGGAGCTCTGTCTGACCATCTGCAGATGTCTGTAGTATGGACTTCTACACATGAACTGCTTGTCGAGTCATCTCTATCAGTCAAGGGAGAGGCAACCTCACAGTGCAGCTCCTCTCATCCTGTATTAAGTAGCTAAAACAGATCAGACAAAGAGTGCTCATCTCTGAGCGAAGGTACTTTTTTCAGAGTCCCCATGTTTGTCCTTCAGAGGTCAATCTGAAGGCCCTTCTCCTTGGGGAAGTTCTCTGAATAATCCAGCTAAGGCAAGTGGATAATTGGTAGGATCGTAGACTATGGTAGAAGTAGTAACTTGTCTGCCTGTTCCCTAACAAACAAATTTTAAGGCATGTGTTTTTCAAAACTGGGCTGTAGTTAAGACCTACTGCAGATCTGTGAAAGGATTGTAAGGAACTCCAGGTTTACAAAAGGAAAATTACTTCTTATTAATTTAGAAAATAATCCATCCTCTAGCCTTGCTCTTTAGTATTTTTTTACATTGGTAATATATTGTGAGTCTTAAGAATAAAATGGATAATGGCTAAAATCAACAAAAGACAAGATGTTATGATTTAGACATCAAATGAGTGCTTATGCAGCATAACATAATATTGTGAGAGGCAGCAACATAAAATATATTTTCCTTTGTATTCCTTTTTACAAAAAAACCCCCATATGTAATGGTTTGAACAATTGTGCATGGTTTGCCACAATGATTGTCATAATTAGACAAGTGGTTTGGTTACTTGCAGAGCACATTTTCATATGCATTCACACACAGCTTTGTAACCTGGCTAAGTGACTAATTGCCTAAGATGTTCATCTCCATATATATCTGATTTGAATATTCACTTAGAAATTAATCAAAGCCTTATCTAGGTCAAAAAAGTATTAATAATAAGGTGGGTTTACCAGTAGCTGGTGCCCTTTGTACAATGACATGGAGTCTAGAGGATTCATGACTACTGGCAATCCATGTTTTAAGATAAAAATCTTCTTACTACATAAATCTCACATAGTGGATGGGGGTCACTTTCTCCTGAACACACTTGGCTGTCTTTATTTTTATCTCTCAACAAGACTGCCACATCTGTGTCAAATTTCTGAAGAAAAAAAGTGAAACAGAAATCATTCCCTGTGAAATAGTAGATGTGAGGAGAATAGACATGCAGATCTTCAAATATGCAGAAAAGCAAATGAAGTCTATGTCACAAAATGGTTCTAAAACACATATCACTTCTATTAAAGTTGAAAAAGTGTTTAGCATGCCACAGAAAAGAGGAGAAAAAGTTTACATCAACCTGTCTATAATTCATGTTACCCTTTAACTACTCCCATTTAAAGGCATCTTCCCCTGACAGCACAGCAGGCATATTGTCACTTTCTTACCCTACTCTCAACATATATGTATAGGTTTCTGCTTGATACACTAAGGCAAAAACTCAGCTACTATGTCTATTTTGCATCTCCACCTTTCTGAGTTTTTTTTGCTAACCTTTAAACAGATTATGAGTATACTCCTGGAAATATATAGAACAGATACTGAAATAGATCATCTTGAAAGTAAACATATCTGTATGAGCAAGCTCAAGAAAGGAGGTTTCTAGATTGCTTCACCTCCACAACTGCTGCTGTAATGGAAAGTCCAAACTATAGTTTTTTTGGTTCTTTTAAATCACTACTGCTGTTTCTGTTACACTCCTCCCACAGATAAAAAATTATTTGGAGGTACAGGAGTTGTTGTTGAACATATTTGCTCTTTAGTATTTTTTATTAATATCTATTTATTTCAATTATTATTGAGATATTGGTAAAGGCAGTTGTAGAAGCTAAAAATATTCTTTAAAGTATTGAGTCATAGGTGAAAATGCTTGCAGAAATGCTTTAAGAGCCTAATTTATATGTGATTGTTTTATGTTAGAAGCAGAAGGATCTTGTGGATGATTTGTCTTCTTTCTTGGGAGTTCTGGGCTGTGCTCTGGAAGATGATGTTGACAAAGAAAATAATAGTAATTGAATTTTTTCAAAAGAGAGGTCGGATTGAGTTTTGGCTTGAGGTTAGGATATGTTCTTAGTTTAGCAGAGCTTCTTCAAACATTGCTAATTAGAGAAGCATTAGCATAAGAACAACATTCAAATTCATTGATGTCATCTTGCTAACAGATTCGGATACATGGACCATAATCCCACTGAAAACCAAGTGCTGTTTTTTCTGAAATGCCCATATGTCCAAATCTGTTTTCATGGAGGAAATGGAGGAGATGGGAGGGGTGGAATCAATTCTTAATTGGCCATTTTTCTTCTCAGGAGTCATCAGCAATAATGAACTACACAGAACATGTTTGGATCTAGCATTAGACTGGTTTTGGTTTATGACTCACTTGTTAGCCAGAAATAGAGCTTAATATAAAATCTCACTAGTTTTCATATGTCATGTGTCACTGATATCATTGATAAGTATTGCCCCAGCAAAAGTAGCTATACTGACCCATAGAGAACATAGGCCCCTCTCTTGCTTTTAGAGGGTTTTAGGGATACCTCCCCAGTTTTTGACCAGGAGACAATTTAACTATGTGCTACTTTTTTCTCATATGAATACACATCAAAATACATCTTTTCTTCTTAAGTCAGTGCCCTCAATATTATTTTGTCCAGGCTGGTAAGAACATTTCTGGATGGACAGGGTCTTTTCTCTTGCTTTACTTCAAATGTATAACATTCCTAGTGCCTGCACAGCAAATGTCACATTGGCAAGGCTGAAAGAACATGATGCATCAAGATGGTTTATTACCAACTCATGATCCCAGCCCTCCAGCAATCCAGTACCTAGTAAAATTATTAATACCTAATAAAAAAGCTTATTGCCACTCTGAAGCTAGTGATTGTTTTTTAATTATATATTTCTTTTGATTTAATAAGGTAGTAAATATTTTCTTCATCTCTTCTTAAAGAGAAATATGCATTTTATATGTTGGTACCCTTTATGTAGGTTATTTATATTCCATACATAATCATCACCATATTTACCCTGGGTCACATCAACCTTTTAGCCACCTTTTTACATTATTTTTGCTATCTTTACTGAAAATCAGTAAATCATTTTACAAGTAAAAAGAATTCCTTAAAGGATAAAAGATACATAAATTTTTCCTTGGTGTGAATATACTGCAGAGTAAGAAGGACCCTTACACAAGTCATGGCACTCTTGTGTTCATTCCAGCTCATCCCTGTGAAGAGGGAGTGATGGAGTCTGAGACTGCATGTGCACTCAAATTTAAGATAGGACTGTTGCTTACATAGGTTGATGGCATGCTTGAAGATAAACAGTAGTGAATTGCTTATAGCATGGGATTCAAGAGATTGAACCACACAGGTTTCTCTATCACACATCCTCACTATGGCTGGCTTACCTTATAGAGAATCACAGAATCTCAGTCACAGAATATGCTGAGTTGGAATGGATCCACAAGGGTCATTGAGTCCAAACCTTAGCCCTGGGCAGGACTATACCCAACAGTCACACCATGTGCCTGAGAGTATCATCCAAATGCTTCTTGAACTCCATCAGGCTTAGTGTTGTGACCGCTTCCCTGGGGAGCCTATTCCAGTACCCATTCACACTCCGGGTGAGGAAGTTTTTTCTAATATCCAACTAAACCTTCCCTGACACTACTTTAGAGAGATAGCTTTTAAGCCAGGTGTGTACAGGCATATGAAGCCTCACACTCTTAGTCTCATCACCACACCACCTGAGAAGATATCCATGCCTACACGGGCCCAAGAACTTGTTTTGTCCTTCAAGATTTCTTATGTTCTCAATGTTCCCTGCATATCTAGTGTTACATCCACACAGCAAAATTAATAGTCTTCTGAGATACAGAGTTGAGAGAGAGACTGCTTCACAAACTTTTGTGATTCCCAGTCACATGAGTTGTCTGAATGCCAGGATGGAGTCAAATGAAAGTGTTCGCTTTGTGGTTATATAGAAACAAATTCAGCATCTCAAAATGTGCTCTATTGGTCACAGTTCTCTCTCATACATCTTGATGCTATCAATAAGAACATGCACCTCTACTAGAATTCTGTTTCATTCAGGCTCCTTATAAGCAAAGGTATCTTTAGTTTGGATTGCACATACTCGTGAGAACAGTGTATAGAGCGTCATTGGTAGGATTCCCTCTAAAGCATGAGCCCTACGAAAGTTGCACCAGTATTTTAATTGCCAGTTGGCACAAAGAAGACAGCCAAGAACAGCCTGGGGACAGGGAAAAACGGGTGACATAGGAGAAAAGTATGGGAGCTTTTGGTGCTGAACAGAATGCTGAAGAAATTATTCATAAATCTACAACCTGAAAATAGTCAGGAGTGGGTGGGTCTTGATTTGACGCCAGCTAATACTTGCTTTTCAGTCACGTATCTTGAGAGTCTATTATAACCCGTTCCGTCTTGGTTAAATCTGCAGCTTTGAATTCATCTTTCCCAGTTACAAACCTCTCTGAAAGAAAGAAACCTTTTAAACAACAAACTGCAATGTCTTACAGCAAAGAATGAGCTGTAATTGCAGCCTGTTCCTAGGTGTTATTTGAAAACCCTAGTGTGCAGTAAGTAGACAGACTGCTGTGCTATAAACTGTAAAAATAGCCTCTTCACATTTTCTTAGGAGAGGAAAAGTTGTATGGCAGAACTGCTTATTTAATTGTGGTGCTCACAAGATATGGTGCAGTGGGTTGACCCTGGGAGAGAGTATATAACTAAAGGCTCCGTGAGGAGAAACAAGGGCAGGGAGAGATCAGTCACCAGTCATTGTCATGTGCAAAACAGACTCAGTGTGGGGACAATTAATTTAATTTATTACCAATCAAATCAGAGCAGTGTAATAAGAAGTAAACCCAAATTTTAAGATACCACCTCGCTCTTCTTTTTGTCACATGCTCAACTTTGCCCCAGGATTCTCTACCTCCTCCCCAACAGTAGCGCAGGGAAATGGGGGGCTGCAGTAAGTTTGTCTCTGCTGCTCCTTCCTCCTTAGGGGGAAGACTCCTCACACTCTTCCCCTGCTCCAATATGGGGTCCCTCCAATGGGAGACAGTGCTGCATTAACTTTTCCAGCACAAGTCTTTCCCAGGGGCTGCAGTTCTTCATGAACTGTTCTAGTGTGGGTCATAGAGTACAGTCCTTCAGAAGCTGACTGGTCCGGCATGAGTCCCCTATGGGATCACAAGTCCTGCCAGCAAATGTGCTCCAGCAGAGGCTTCTCACAGGTCCTGCCAGGAGCCTGCTCCAGCACAAGGTCACAGCCTCCCTCAAGCATGGGGTCCTTCAAAGGCTGCAGGTGGGTTTCTGCTCCAAAGTGGACCTCCATGGGTTGCAGGGGCACAGCCTGTCTCACCATGATCTACACCACAAGCTGCAGGGGAACCTTTGCTCCAGCACCTGGAGCATCTCTTCTCCTCCTTCATTGACCTTGGTGTCTGCAGTGCTGCAGCTCTCACGTCCTCACTCTTCTCTCCAGCTGCAGTTGTACAGCCTTTTTTGCCCTTTCTTTAACCTGTTATTCCAGAGGGGTTACCACCCACCATTGGTGGTAGGCTTGGCCTTGGACATCAGTGGATGTACTTTTGGAGCCAGTTGAAGTTGGCTTTATCAGACATAGGGGAAGCTTCTAGTAGGTTCCCAAAAAAGCCACCCCTGTAGTCCCTCCACTACCAAAACCTAGCCATACAAACTCAATAAACATTGATATGTAACAGGGCATAAAATACATTAACAACAGCACAAAATACATAGTAGGAACAAGATCTAACTTAGTTTCTACTGGTATATAGTCTATTTGCTTTAGTACTTGATGAGTCACATTAGTGGTTGTGTTTGCTGAGGTGCGATGCTTTTAGAAGGGGTTAATTCTGTGTGTCTAAGGCCACCTTGAAACTGAGGCCTGCAAACTCAAAAGCACATCCTGTCTCCAAATGACATTTCTAGCCCAAAGCTCCAAGCCTCTGGTGTTCCTATTGCTCCATAAGACAAGTAGCCATCAGCTTTACATGGGGACCGTTGTTCCTCTAGGCTTGCATAGCTGAAACCTTTAGCATCACAGAAAGTAAAGTTTCTTTACTTTTCATTCGCCAAGCTGTGTGTCTGGAGAGTGGGGAGAGTAATAGATCATAGTGAAGTGATACAGTGCACTGTGCCCAGTTACTGCTTGCTGCAGGAACCAAAATAATAGCTCTGAGTCTTTATTTGAAAGAAGAAAAGAAAATCCTTCCTTATTGAATCCTAAGGGGTATTGCCTCAGTAAATTTCAGGGTTTATTCTGTCCTAGGTTGAAGTATATTCTATTACCATCTCTGTTATCATCTGTTAATGGGCCATCAATGCCTCGCCCATGACTCAGAGATAGCTCCTTCCTGGACTATCTGCTGTTAATGGGCCCATCAGGCCTTATCACACGACTCACCATCTCACTGTGAGATGTTTTGCCCAGAGGGAGGAGACAACAATTCCATCCTGGATATAAGCTGAGACTCTGAACACCACACCAGCGCTTACCTACTGGACTCCCAGAGGACAAGAGCTACCATTGGACTTTCTCACCCCTTTCCTTTTCATAGGATCACTGCTTCAACGGAACTGCTTTGCTTGGACTGCTACCACCATAGAGTGTCAGGGTGTATCTGACTTTGTCAGTGTTCTTGTACTTCTGCATTTATTTATTTCTTTTAATTTTTTTTCTCTATTAAATTATAATTCTGACTTGCGATCTCCCACTGGTTTGATTTCAAACTAGTACAATTCCTAAATTAATTGGGAGAAGACAAACAGTAATGAAGCCACATATCATACTTTTCATGATTTTTTATTTAAATGCAAAAGTATTCCCTGGTGATCCACATCCAAAGGAAGAACATACCTGTGGTCTGATGGGCAGTCCTTGGATGAGTCACAGTGTACCTCTCTAGGCTAGAGTAACATAAGGCATGCCACACACTTTGCTCCGTCCCTTAGGAAGTCTGTTTTTCCCTCTGCTCTTTGATCCAGACACAGCATATGAAGGGAGAATATCCTCATAGTTTGGGCACAGCTGTGGCCATCAACAGCGCTGAGTCTTCTTCATGGTCAGCTGCATATCTGCTTCCTAAATTGAGTTGTATAGCTGCAATCTCTGCCTTTTGCTGCTAACTATCTAAATGGTACAAATCCCTCTCCCAGTGACAGTTTTGAAGCTATGTTTCTAAGGAGCTGCGAAGAATTCTAAAAATCCCTCTGTTAAAATTCCTAATTAGTGCCAATGCATATACGAAGAGGCTTTCTCCCGGCCACTCTTTTCCTGTGTTTGTTCAATTAGAGTAAATGAAAACACAATGCCTGTGATTCTCCAGTCCAATCCTTTTAGTTTCACATTAGTGTAATAGAGCAATTAACACTTGAGGCTTCTCTCCTGCTAAGCTGGAGTGAGCAGTTGCGGCTGGGCCACTGGAAAGTCTGAGCTGAGCCAGCCCCAGTGAGCGAAGGAGGCAGAGCTGTGAGCCAACCACCTGGCCGCATAGCCCGTGCGGGAAGCATTTTTGATGTACACCTAGATGCAAACAAGGGGCAGAACCTCAGTAATAAATAGCAACACTATATAATAATAGCTGGGAATTACTAAGTGTTTTCCTCTTGTATAATGCTAGTCATTTTGCAAATGCTAACCTCTGCTATTAAGTGTGCATATTGTGATCTTATTAATTAGTTTATTTTTTCTGGTTTAATTTCTTTTTTAACCTGGAGCAGTTCTTTGGTCCAGCTCACAACGTAGCCCCACATTCCGTAACGTGAATGTCAGTAACTAGATTTTGAGGGTGCTGATAACAGAGGAAGGGGAAGGGAGATCTTTGCTCCAGTGTAGTCCTTGACACCTTCATATTGTTAAACCACAGGTTTAGGCAAAACTGTATTTAATTCCTCACTCCTATATTTAATTCACATCTCTAGCAATGCAGTTGTGATTAAGATTTTACTGCCTTTCATTACAGTCTTGTTCCCCAGAGTTGTAACAATTAAAGGGCCTTTTTCCATGCCCTTGACATGACCCTTTCAAAAGTAGGTTAGGGCTCACCTTTCGCCTTCTCCTGCCTCACTGCTATTAAAGACAGGATTGAATTTTACAGCCACTAGATCTACTTAGAGTTACATTATGATTCATAAATTCCCTGAGGCAGAGACTGGAGCCAGTTCTGTTGCTGGTATAAACTGGCACAGCTCCATTGATTTTGACAGAAATTTGCATCACCTCACCTGTGTATGTTTTTCAAGGTACTATGTTACCATTCAAGCAGTAACAAAATGATTGGGTCGTTATTGTGAGCGCTGTACTTGTGTTGGCTGCAGCAAGATACATGAGGCATGAATTTGACTCAGTATTTCTTTGGCTGATGGGGAAATCATGGCCCTACAGATAAACAATATGTTTTCTGTTTGTTCTTTTATCAATATCTGGATAGAACATATGGAGGAGGTTTTGAAAGCTTTCTTCCCAGCAAGGTTGTTTTCCACTTCTGAACTGCCAATTTGCCATGAGAAATCCATTCACTGGAATGACAGAACGAGCAAGATGTACAGCAGGAATAGTATGGTCTGTTGCAATAAATTACAGGTTTCTTTTTCATGTGCAGCAGTAGAGGCGGCACTGATGCAATTAGCTACAGCTGGTTATAGAAAGAAAACATGCATCTGTAGATGGCTTAGACTGGAGGGAACTGAGATGTATTCTCTGGAATTTATCACTGTAGAGAGAGCAAGAGGGAAAAACCCAGCAATTTTCGTTCCTGGCTACAACAAATTTTAATTCTGCCCTTATAAACTAACTTAACCTAATAAACACATTTAGTCCATTACACAGCAATTAGCAAATGCATCTAGGTCATCACAGATGCTCCAAAGGAAGGATATGAAAGGTCCATTTTCTGGAAGAAAGGATTTGAAATAATTATTTGCTGAAGTGAAGAACTGAAGTGTGCCATATGCTATATGCCCTTTTACCACTGGGCTTCAAATATCCCATTTAATTTTGTTGTAAGACTTGGGACTAATTTGCCAGAAAAGCTCTTGCTGAAGGCTGCTCAGAGTTTGCCTGTCCCCTGGTATCACGGCTTCCAGAAATATAGTTGCAGAGGATGTGGCTCATATATATTATTTTCAGCACCAGACTCATGATGTGGAAGTGTTTCTCTTCACAAATGTCCTGGTCACAGTCTTATTTTGTCTCTGCCTCTTTTACCTGCCCTTTTTAAAAAGTCTCAGTTCATTTACCATTTTCAACCACAGTCTTCCAAAAAATGTTATCATCTTTAAATTTTTTCTTTGTGAATTTTGTTTTTTTTCAGTTCCAGAGACATTTCCCAAGAAAAAGTGCCCTGAATGTTTTCATTTTCTCAGTAAATTTGACCTGAAAAAAAAAAACTTAAAAGAGAATTGTTCTTTTCTGTCTGACTGATGATTTCTTTCACTTTTCAATTTCTCTTTTACATCTATTTTTTTAACTTTTATGCTTCTATGAAAATGCAAAAAGAAAAAAAAATTTCTTCTGAAACTTTCTGTGCCAAGGGTTCTCCTCAGTCTCATGTTTTGTTTCCCTCTCTCATTGCCCTGGCACCCATCCCTTACGTAATACACTTATCTGCCAAGGCTGGGTCTGACAGACATATGTGAGAGAGCTGGCAGACTAATTCTTTCTGCTGTTGCTTGTGAGTGACTATGAGCAAGACTGGGTTGCAAACACATACTATTTTCTCAAGATCTAAGAACTTCTGCCACTACAACCCAATTTCTCATCTACTCCTATGAAAATATTTCCAATAATGCTTCACCTTTTGTGCTTTGTAATCAAATTAGTGAGTTGGGTCTTCCCTATTTCTTTATGTGTGAAACACTAAAGTCTGGGAAATATAAAAAAAACAATAACCATGAACATGAATATTTCCCCATGAGGCATAGTGTTTTCGTCCTTCAATTCTACCAGAATCCTTCCATGTGTTTGAGTGGTAAAATGCATTTCTTGTCTTCTGCATCATAAAAAAACAGCTATTCAGCTATTTTTGCTCTGAATCAGAATAACATGGCGATGAGCTAGTTTGTCCTTTCTTAGAGTAAACTCAGAACACGGGTAGGAAACATCACAAGATGAGAAAGCAGAAGTGACCTTGAATATTGGTATTCAAACCCAAAATTCAAAAGGGACTTCTGGACTTTTATCCAATACTTAATCTATGTCTATGCTGACAGGCCAGCAGAAAACCACAAAGAAGATTACATCAATGCAGCATGATCACTGATTTGCCACTTATTTTCAAAGCTGTGTTTAAAAGTAAAATGCACTTCTTAGACTTCCTCCCTTGTTACACACCCTGCTTTAATGTACCATCAAAACAAAGAAAACAACTGTTCCCACATTAGGCATACATTAACTATGGGAGAAAAAAGGAAAAACAATTCATTATTACATGCTTTGGAAAAGGAAAGGAGCCAGGGTGTGTGCCCAGACAACAAATTTCTATAATCTCTACACCTATAATTTACTTCAGAAATGTGTGGTTGCCTTGAAGAGAGGGATCTTCCTGGCTTGCCAATATAATGAATGATTCAGGTGTGAATGGAAACACATGAAGGGGAAAAATAAAGATCTAAGGAAGACTGAGTTTAAAAACTGCAAGGTCTGCTCAGACCGCACCCACTCAAATTCCTGCCCCACAACTCAGCAAAAGGAGGCAAGCTGTCTTGATACTGGCACCATACTGCAGTCAAATACTAAAAAGAAAGCAAATATTGCAACCCATAGGACAGATGGCAAAGGAGGCATTTGAAGCTCTCAGATCATACTGTGAGTTGAAAACAGATCTTGACAAGCTTCAAGTTATTGAAAACGGATCCAAGGAATAGTTGAGGCTGCTGCCAATTACTCTCCTTAACTAAAATCAATTTCTGTTGTGTGCTCACCAGAAAGTAAACCAAAAAAGGCCCCAACATATATAGTGGAGATGGGAAGTACAACCTGTACTCATATATTTCACTTGTGATGCTGAATGCAGAAGATGTTTAGAACATAGGAAACAGTGGCTATTTAATTTGCTCATGAACAGAATAATTTATGTCAACTGCTCCCGCAAAGGATAATGGTAAAGTCTATTTTCCTCATTACTTGCTTCGGAAACAATCTTTACAAATGCCACCAGTAATGTAAGACTAAAATGAGTCCAAAAATATCACTTAAAGTGAACAACTCCCCAACATTTTCTGTATCAGAAGTCAACAGTGGTGTACTCTGTTTAGATATGGTTTTCAGTGCTTGTCCAAGAATCTGGTAACAACAAAGAGCAAACCCATCAAGCTGGGTATAAAGAGTGCCTAGCAGTGTGACACGCTTTTTTAGCATTCCAGGAGACCCCAGTTTAGCCAGCTTCAACTGTCTGAGAGCTGGTTGTCTCAGGCTGAGCTAATCATCTGAAGCTTCTTCATCAGTAGCAGCACTTTCAGAAGGCGGTTTGGGTTCTCATTCTTGGATACCTTGTAGGATGAAAAGAGTTTTTAGAAATGTGTGTGTCTCTCTATTGCGTGTGTAGGCAGCTTGGACTGACAAGGTTAGGCTGGGGCTACAGTTCAGCTGTACAGCAAGTACTACCTTAGGGCTCCAGCTTAGATGTGGTCACATTTTTTGATGGCTCAAATGTTTATCAGTGGATCTTGCTCCAGATGTGGCATTATCCATGCTCTCACAGCCAGAGAAACCCAGTATAAAACAGCATAAACGTAGATCATGTGCTCCGGCTAATTTGACGGACATGCAGAGGTGCACCTGCATGGGATAAGGCTTGGGTTTGGACACTCTGTACAGATTAGGTATGGTGAAATACAGCCTGGGGCAGCAGGGGTTTCAGGGGTCAGAGAGCCAAAGGCCCTTTGGGGAGTAACATGGAGGACCTTAGAGGCAGTGGGTCTGTGACCTCCCTGTCCCTCTAGGCATGGGTGGCTATAGAGAGCTACTCTGTGCACCTTTTGGAAGAGAGAGGAAGCAGCAATGAGGTACTCAGGCTGAACTGTCACCAGTGGGAGACAGCTACTGCCTCACCAGCTGGTAATGTCAGGCCTCCCTAGTCTGCTTCTAGCATTAGGTTCACACCTGGGTTTCTNAATTAAGGGAGCAATCAGCTCTGCAAAATTTTGGGCCCACGAGCAATTGACTCATGTCAGCCATCCCTTTGAAGTACCGGGACTGTTTGTGGAGGCAGAGGATCACAGCTCAGCCCTGGACAAGCTGATTGTTTCAATCAAAGATTTAAATGAGTGCCACATGCAAATATATGGGAAAAAAGCTGAGTTCCAGAGCAGACTTCATCCTCCTGGGACCCCTTGAGCACCCACCGGCATGGGGGTACTGAACAGTACAGCAAGGCTCTCCAGCCATTGTGGAAAATGTCTTGTTGCAACTTGGACCATCTATCTGCCCTGAAGACAGTCCACACATTTTAAGAATTCCAGAAGTTCAGGCCGTATGCTTTAAGGCAAGTTTCATAAGTTTCTGTGGCAGCTTGGGGCCCATCTTCTGCGGGATGTTTCCAGGGCAGAGTTACAGCCTCACGATGTGCCCAAGTATTTCCTACAGGGCAGCTCTGTTCGGTGTGCAGGTGGGTTTCTAACTCACTGTCAGGCACCCCTGCCTGCCTCGTCTTGGTACCTGAGAGTCTGGATCCCACCTCAAGCAGTTTCTCAGCTCCAGTCTTATGGGTCTCAGTTCCTTATGGGAAGGTTCCTGAGAGTCTACAACCGTGGAAGTCATGAAAACACTCACAAGGAACAGTAATATCGCCTTTAGAGTAAGATATCTGTGGAAGAGCTGTGACATAGCTTCATAGTGAGAAGGGCTGTAGACCCAGGACCCTCATTAACTGACCAATTACAATGGGATAACGTGTTCACTCATTTTGCATTGACTGCACAGCTCAGAACTGAAGATTTTGTTCTACAACGCTTCAGTTCTGAGGGAAGCTAGATGGTACTTGCACATAGTTGCTTTTTTGTGTTCTTCCTATTGACCCCAAGTATTTGATATCTATTTGAATGTCATGAAGAGTCCAAATAACATATATAATAATAATTCAAAACAGACTGTTTGTTTGTCCAAAAGTAGGCAGCTCTGCCTGATGAGAGTGTGTCTCTTGTGCTTCCAGTAAATTAAGTGGTCTTGAGAGCTATCTGTGCTACTACCAAATTCCTACTCCTCACCTAAGCTGTCCAGCAATTACTCATCTTTTAAAACATGTTTTTGTGTTCCTGATATCTAAAGAGGAGTTGCCAGCTAATTTGGGTGGAAAGTTTTGCACTGCTTTTAGGAATGTGAAGCTAAGTCTTTTAATCCTGGTCTGGCCTTCATAAAGTTGGAGAAGGAAAAAACACACATGGCAAGAATAGCATTATAGAAATCCTATTCTAGTTTATTCCAGTATTTGCCAAATGTCAGGCACTCCCTCTGCAGAAAATATGAAGGACCAGAGGCAAAGGAATAGGTGGAGGTAGTGGAAAAGATGCAGGAGTCTTCAGACATACATACATGAAAGTATGCATATTGTAATGCACTAGATATATATATAATTGATTTTACGAGAAGGGAAAACTTGTTCTGAATTTGAGCAAGCTGCTCTTGTTCAGGGCTTGAGTTTTGGAACCATCCAATTACATCAGACTTGGGGTTGTGTCTGTGTGCTTTTCTACCTTTTACTGCTCAATAAAACACTTCAGAGATGTGAACAGGCTATGATATAGATATGGCTTTCTGAGGCAGCAAGCAGCCTGAAACAATCATTCCAGAGTTGAAGCTCTTTTCCTCCATCTCCAGGAGCTACTTACTACAGTTTTATTGTCCTGAAATGCTGTTGACACAACCTTCCCTGGGAACACTGTGCAGGAGAGAAGAAAGACAATACAATGTCCTTCCTAAGTAAGCAGGGCCTTACTGGCTGCTGGCAAGGCAAAAGATGGTGCCTGACTAATATTTTTGAGAGAAGAAACAACTAGTATGAAGCTTCTGGTGAAGGAGAAGTATCCTACACCACAGCTTCCATTTCCCATAAAAAAGCCCACTCACTATAACACCATCTTTTTGGAGCCCTAGTGCACCCTTCCACGGATTGCCAAATACAGCTCTCTGGTTCAGAGAACAACAACAAAAAGTTTCTGAAATCGCAATCAGAAATGTAAGCTCATCCTTGCTGTGCCACTTGTATAGGAGTTGTATAAGACCACATTGTGTTTTGCCCCTGTACAGGGGTCTGATCATCTTGACGAGACCACAGGACTGAGGACTACTTATGACAATTGTATCCGGCAAATTAGTGCTCCACAGTCTTCCCAGCACCTCTGCTCCTAGTGGACAATTTCACAACAGCATGCATTTAAGTAAGTATTGGAGCTGATCTGAGCTGCCTGAGCAAACCTCCAACTAGAAACATCACACTTTATTGAAAGGAGCCACTTAGGCTGACATGCTAGTGATATGAACATAAACACAGTATTGTGAGACTTAATACAGGTTAACAGTTGCTTTTACTTTGCTGAGCATGGGTGGGTCTCACATGAAAAAATAATAACTAAAGAATTATTTCTAATCACATTTCCTTCCTTTTCATCCTCCCTCCTGTTTTACCCTCCTCACACCCGAAAATCAACATTGAAACATTTTCATGTTATCTTTCCTTTTACTCCATCTTCTCTGACTTCTCACGGCGTGAACTATTTGGCACAGTACTGCATGTGTACAAACTTCATAGTCTTCTGAAATATCTTATGACAACAATATATATTCTGGCTCCTGAGAGAGTTCAGTTCCCAGTGGAGTAAAGCAAGGGGTGCAAAATGCAAGTACTATACATAGAAGGGCATAAGGAGCAAGCTAATGCTTAAAGCTACAATCCCTGGAGCTGTGAACTGAAATTAGAAGGAGACGAGCTTATGAGTACAATGTCATGGCCTGTGAAGGAGTGATAAAAAGATCCAAAGGTAGTATGGACACAGGTTACTGAGCTTTAAATCTATGCCAGCAGCGGAGGAACTGTTCCATCTTCCCGCTCTGCAAAAGCTCTCCTATATGGAGATCCATATCCACAGCAATTGTAGCTCAAGTCTTCAGGGAAGATGAGTGTCAGGCCTCATGGACGAATAGAAATCCAGAATGTAAATGTACAGCTTTTGAGCTTCACAGTGTTATAAGCTTGTAGTATTGGTAGGAAAAAAAAGCAGACAGTAACATCAGCTTTCTCAAGTTAATTGGTCTTTGTACGAAGAGGAGAATTCACTGCATTCAGCGTCAGGTATTTGCAGTGCAACAAGTTCTTCAAGGACAATGAAGTGTAAATAGATACTTCTGGGACATGGTTAATCTTGTCCTCACGTAGATATCTAAAATAGGTCAGATGAATCATCTCCTTTGAGTATTTCTTTCCACTGACTATAAAGGGAGCTGGCCTCAGATGTAGACCTCTGTATTACGAATATCTGGAGTGAGGTATGCAGAGTTCTTCAGGAACATTCAGTCATCTGTGACACGACACAACATCGCATGGACTAATGCCATGAGTTTGTGACTGCCTGTCGTGATATGACTGCTACATCTCCAGGGCATTTTCATCCCTGTCACATGGTTATTCCACC
Organism: Serilophus lunatus; assembly: GCA_013399895.1. NCBI lineage: Eukaryota > Metazoa > Chordata > Aves > Passeriformes > Eurylaimidae > Serilophus > Serilophus lunatus. The sequence goes on along the minus strand of VXBA01005701.1, from coordinate 164,115 downwards.
ATTGCAGAAAGAAGAAACAAATAAGCAAAACCCAAACAACTGATAATGCTGAAGAGGGAAATTAAGCAGCAATGTGAAGAACATCAGTTTAGCAAGGGTTAAAAAAGAATCAAATCAGCAGGTCCTACCTGCTGCCCAATCTTAAAGATTGGTGTAGCACTTGCTGCCAATATTTATGTGTTTGAGGGCTAAATTCTAGAAGGCAAATGCTCATCAAACTGACCGAAGGTAATATTTCACACCTTTGGAATGAAAGACTAGTAAATGTCCAGTACTAAACCCTGCACCCAGGAGTGACTGACAGTGCCAAGGAGTAGTAAAGAAATACAAGACTCATTCTTTGTTTTCCCTGAAAGAGTCAAAGTTGCAAAGTGGATCTTATTTGCTTACTTTGAGAGAGGCAACTGGAGGCCATCCTCCCTGAGGAAATACAACCAGATGTTTTATGAAATGAAGGAAACTCAGAACTATGAATCTCCAGGAGAGATAGGGTGTTAATCCTTCTGACTTCATCAGGTTCTCTACTAGTTCCTCCTTGTTTGGGCTTATGCCTACCATGTCCTAGTCCCTCCCAGCCACCACCAGTGCCTCTGAGTGGTATGATCACATTTTTCTGCTATGCAAATCCCAGAGCCTGGCTCCCAAGGGATCTTGCTATTGAAAATGCAAAGTTGGTCTTCTTGAGTTCGGGTTTCTTGTTGTTTGCCTCTGTGAGCTGTTTATTAAGTAATCAAATAACAGCATAGTAAATAAATAATGCCTTGTCTCATAAGGGCTGAAATATACAAAAAGTAAGTAAGCCTTCATAGATTTTACAAGTATTTAATAAGTCAAAAGTAAGACAAAATACATGGCAACTAACTCCTTGAGTGAAAGTACTTCAGGATAAAGCACACTGGAATTTGAAATGGTTTGCTTCCTGTTACGTACAAAATGGCTGCGAAGGAGCTATTAAAGTTTCCCAAATAAATACAGTTCTTTGTGTGTTTGTTTGTTTCTAGTTAGAGGTATACAGTCATTCAAAAGACCATGTGCTGTATAGCCTCCGCAGGGTTTGCTTTGTAGTATAGATAGTGCCTAACCACTACTTTCCTCTCCCTTGATCACTAACGAAAACAGACCATATAGAGATGAAAGTGTTCTAAATCAGTGCTCTGTGTCATTTCCCACTTACTTTGCACTTTTCTGACAGCTGAAAGGCTGCAATAAATTGAGTGCATGCACACCCACAGAGAATGACAGTACAACCATAACCTAGACTCTCAGGACATGTATTCTTCCCTAGTTATTGAATTTCTCTTTTCTTTTCTTTTCTTTTCTTTTCTTTTCTTTTCTTTTCTTTTCTTTTCTTTTCTTTTCTTTTCTTTTCTTTTCTT